>JAKKIK010000052.1:0-58703 GCA_024500135.1 Heterodera carotae
GGATTCAAAGAAAGGCACACGAGGGACACGCGTGGATTCAAAGAAAGGCACACGAGGGACACGCGTGGATTCAAAGAAAGGCACACGAGGGACACTCATAAGCGCGACAAAAAAACCGAAAGGTTACAACAGAAAAATACCTGGTGGACAGCGGCCATCGGGTTGACCTTTTTGGCCATTTCCTTTGCTGCCCCCGTCCAATTGCCGCCGCGTCCGCCCATTTGACCCGTCAAATTCGCAGCTAACTCTCCCAACAGATTCATCTATGTAAATTTGAAAATTAGGAAAAGGTTGCAATAAACGTCAAAAAACCATTCTTTTGTTTGTTTTTGGCTAATTTTTGATGCATTTGGCGCCCCAAAAACGCCGCGGGCGACGTCTTTAAACCGAAGCACAAAATGTGTGCTAACAGTGCAAAGGAGCAGCAGCGGCAGCATCAGCTCAATGCACTGATAAGAGAGGGGGACAAATGCTAAAAGAGAAAACAAAAAACAAAACAAAAAAGCGATGAAAAAAGATAAGAGCCGAGAGAAAGGCAAAGGGAAAGGAAGAAAAAGGCGCGGAACGGCACTTTGACTGACTGAATGATTGTGATCCGCCGATGGTATGCCATTTGTTTTGATAGTAAAGCCCAACAAAAGCAATTCAGTAGATGAATTCTTTATATATCGACACTTTTACCCTGATGCTTTTGATGTTGTTCGTCTTGTTGATACATTATGTTATGGCCAAAATAAGAGGGAATTTGTGAAGACGCCGACGGGGGCAAATTGTAAAAAGGACAAAAGTGACGGGACAGGTGGGCTTACAGGCCCATTTGGCTCTGATTCAGACATTCCTTGCAACAACGATGACTACTGCTTCTTCTCCTCGTCATTGAATGCCATTATCTTCGAGTTGTCATTCACCGCTCCTTTTGCTTAAATTCGTACAAAATTATCCCTCCGCCGCTGGGGTAAACAAATTTTTACTTTTTTTTATTTATGCAATTTATTTTACAAAAACAATAAAGATATAATATGCGAGTTAAGTTTGAGGATAAAATAAAGAAATTGTAAAAGGGTAATTAATAATAATGCCAGAAATTGCTTTAATTGTGTGGGAAATTTGGGTCGGTTTTGTGGACACTTTTTGTTATGAAAAGTGTCGCGGACTCGCGTGGTCAGAACTCAGTTAACCCGGCGGGCGGCACACATTTTGGGAGGGCAAATCCGAGGGGCCAAAATTCATTGGCATTTTGCATCTTCAGCCGATGCCCGTGTCGAAGCACGCGATCGCGGCGGACTGAGAACAAAGCCCTGCTCCTCCAGCCGTTTGCGTGTCAAGAAGCCCCTAAACCGTTGGAGAATCAGTAAAATCATAATCACAGTGGGATGTCATGCCAAAATATTGTAATTATTAAGGGCATTTCCGGGGGGAATAAAATTTCATCATTAAAAGTAACAGTCGTGTAAAATGGAAAATTTTGTGGCATTTTCCGAATGAACGCACCGAATTTGAGCTTGGATTTTGGTGGCAGCCACAGTATTCTCCCTTTTCTGTTGTTCATAATGCTTTCGGGCCAAATATCCGCGAATTTCCGATTGGATTTTTGTGGCCGCCCTATCCTCGGGAGTGGCATTCATTTGTTGCGCGTGGCTGTACCCACCGACTGAATGCCGTCTGAAAATTTAATTAATTCGGCATTTTTTTCAACTTATTTAGTACTCACTTCAAATCTTTTTTGTTATCCGCCGCTTCCAAAAGTTCGTTGGAATTTCGCCGCATTTTCTGATTCCATCCGTTCATCAGTTCGACGTCCAAACCGAATTTTGTTGGATTAGTTCGCACCTGACAACAATTAAAAGTACGTTTATGAATATGTTTTGTGCCCGATAATCGGTATCCGATTTTAAATTGGGTGATTTTAAAAGTCGGGTGCAACATATTATGGATTGATTGCAGAAAATGCCATTTGATCCCTCCAAAAACAAAAATTAATGAGAAATTTGAGCATAATGTACAAATTGATTTAACATAAATTGAGCTGATTGAGTCGCCTTTTTTGCCGTTGGCCGTTCATTTTGCGCCGGGAGGGATTAAATTGCGTCGTTAAGTTTCTTCTATTTTCCCTTCTTCACTTTAGCCGTTAAATTCGACTTTGCTCCGTAATGGCACACAAAAATATATGTAATATCGGAGGAAAGTGCCCCGAGGGGAAAATGCAAAACTTTTAAAATTGTTTTTAAAAGATGAAGCAACATTCCAAGTGACAGCAAATTCACTGGGAGGGCAGGGGACACTTAATTTATTTCTTCAATAAAAAGACTGTGGAAGGCAAAGACAATAAACAAAAAATGCAAGCAAAAGCGCCCCCGGCACGGGAGGCAAAAGCCGAAAACGATGACCAGGAGGGCATTTTCCAATTTTCTATGACTTTGAATGCTTAAATGCTAAAATTACACCAAATGTCCACGAAATGCCGCTTGGATTTTGGTTGCTGCCACGTCCATCGGACTGTTCGGCCTTCCGATTTGTTGTGAAATCTTTTTCAACTAAATTTGCCATTTTAAAATAATAATTAAAATTGAATTTCGAAGAGATGGCAATTATTACTTTCTGATGCAATTCACTTCTGAAAATGTCGTAATTGAATTTGTCTCCGAGCACAGCAGCGACACTGTCGGCCAAATTCCCTGAAACATTTGTAATAACTTTTGAGAAAATTGTCAATTATTGGAAAGGGATGATCAATCATTGATGATCATCAATCATTTTATCAGCTATGAATTTACGTTTTTTGTGCTCGGTCAGTGTTTGAAAGAATATTTGGCCAAATTGTGCCAAATCCGCCGGCTGAGTGCGCAACGTTTCGCGTGCGAATGCCTCCAAAAGTGGACGCAGTCCGCTGGGCAATTCATATTTGTTTTCTTGTCGTCCTACGGCAACAGTCTCAGAGACAGCGTCAAGATTGACATTGGAAGCCATTCGTTGATGATGAAAGTTAAAATGGCAATGGCAATGGCAATGATAATTGAATTGAATTGAATTGGATTGCCTGGGCAAAATGACGGAAAAGTAAGGAAAAGCGCAGCTATGGCAACAAATTTAAAAAAAACAATTAATGTGCCCCGTGGGAATGTGTAATTGCATAAATTAACAAATAAAGAGACGGATAAAGCAATTCCAATGTGAAAAATCAGATTAAAAATCGTCTTTATTTGGGCGAGGAATTTTCATTCATTCATTCATTTTTGGCTGTTGCCGCGACCTGCACAGTGCCGCGCATTCCGTCGGCATGCCATGGACATATAAATGCAAATGCCGCCGTTGGTTGGGATGGGATGGCACGGAGTGTTTAAACTGACATATGAGAGGCATACCCCCAACAGCAAGGAATTGCTATTAAAATGATTGGAATGAACATTCGGATAAACGAATGTCCGACCGCCGGTGTCAATTCGAAGGGCTGTGGCGGCCGATCCTTTCTTCTTCTCTCTCTCTCTTTCTCTCCTCTCTCTCTCTCTCTTTCTCTCTCTCTCTTCTTCTCTCTCTCTCTCTCTCTTTCTCTCTCTCTCTTTCTCTATCTCTCTCTCTTCTCGCTGATCAGAAAAGCAGAGTCTTTTGTTGCTTTTCATGTGATTTATTCTGCTTTATGCTGACAATTTTGATGACGTAAATTCCTACCCTCACAACAGCCGAGAAAAATTGCAATGGAAAAGAATGCGGGGAAAGAGAGGGGATTATGAAGAAATGAAGGAACAACGAACAAACGAACAGCAGCAGATTATGCGAATAAAACGACGAGAAAGGAAAAAGAAGAGGAGAGAAAGGAGTGGAAGGGGAAAAGAAAGGAAAAGGAGAGAAAGAGAAAGAGGAAAGAAGAGGAGGAAAGAAAAAAAGGAGCAAAAATGGTAGAGGGGAGTTGCAGGAAAGAGAACAATCAAAAATAGAAAAGATAATCACTCAACTTCAGGGAAGGATAAAAAAAAGGAAAGAATAACAGAAAAAAAGGAGGAATTTGGAGAGCATATGTCACAAATCAAATGCCTCAGACACATTCTGATCATCAAAGCCCGGTGGGTGTGTGTTTTTTCCAGAGATATTGCCGAAAATGGAATACCCTAAATTGGAACATTCCCAAACCCTCGGGGGACAAAAATATCAACGAGCGGGGGGGGGGGGGGAGGCAAGTGGTCCCGAAATGATTTCGCAAAAGAAAGGGATGCGCAAAAAAAGGCTAAAAAAGAACGGACGAAAAAAGAAAGTTTTTAAAAAAGAAAATTATTATAAACTTGAAGCTTTACAATAGATTTTATTTTATCATTATTATTAAAAATGACATTATACATATAATTGATAAATTTACAAATGAGAAGACATCTAAAAAGACAAAAAATTTATTGAATTTTGTGAAATAAATGCGGTCAATTACATAGTAACAGAGGGGGGAGGGGGAGAAGAGAACGGGAAGAAGAGAAAAGAGAGAGTCAAAAGGACAACACAAAGGGAGAGGCGGGCATTCAGAGAATGGAAGCAAAGCAAAAGCATCACTTTCTTCTTCGGCTGCTGTTGTTGCTGCCGGTGCCAAATTGATTGAGAAATGATGGAAAGGGAGGAAAGGGGAGGAGGGAGGGAAGAGAAGGGGGAGGGGGGGGGGGGGGGGGGAAGGGAGGGGGGGGGGGGGGGGGGGGAGGGGGGGGGGGGGGGGGGAGGGGGGGGGGCGAATGATAGGGAGAGGAAACGAGAAAGAGGGGTGGTGAGGACGGGGGAGAGAAGAGAGATGATAAGTTATAGGGTTGTCGGTTTCTGGGAATCCTTAGGAACCGAACCGAAACCGACCGATTCGGTTAACCGAACCGAAAACGAATTTTCTCGGTTTTTCGGTTCGGTTTCAAACCGACAACCCTCCCTATAAGTGAGTGATAAGAATGTAAGTGGCGAAAAGTGGCGGATTTAAGAAACGGAGCACCAAGAATGGGGGGGGGGGGCAAATAAATGATGGGGAAGAGGAAGAGAGAGAGGGCAGAGAGGGGGGCGGGGGGGGGGAGGAAGTAAGGGATGACAAGAGGAAATAATGAGAGAAAAGGGGAGAGAGGGGGAGGGAGGGGTTGAGAGAGAAGGGGGAGAGAGAGCGAGTGAAGTCGAAATTACATAAAATTAAAATTGAATTCACTCTCCGTGAAAAGGGAGCATAAAATGTATGAAATTTGATTACGGGGAATGGGAAAGGACAATGTTCAATAAGGCATAAGGTATTAAAAAGTGCTCCTAAACAAGATTATATTCAAAAACAATGCCATGCCAAACTGAGAAGAGTGAAGCCAAAATGAAAAAGGAATAAAAGGGAAGTGGGAAACGATGACAAACGACGAAAAGCATGACGAAAATGAAATTTGACTCTAAAGGCTTTTATTCGCTTCATCATCTTCCGTCAGCCAGGGGCATTTTTAGCCTGAAAATGATTAACGAAAAGCACAGAATTACGGGGGGAAATGTGCGCGAAACTTAAAGTCGCCATAAATTTGTGCGGTTGACAAAATGACTTCATACATTAGTGATCGTGAGATCAAAAGAAATTGGCCATTATTTTTGTAAATGCAACAAATTTTTTGCGACGACTATATTTAGCTGGAAGGAGTAAGTGGGCGGGGGGGGGGGGGAGGGGGAAGGTTTACCGAATTATCCAAATGAAAATGGGGATGGGAGAGGGGGACTTGAAGAGTCAATTCAATTGAAACGGGGGGGGGGGGCAATGTGCCGGTCATATTGCGTCATCATAAAAAGATCGCCCCCATTCTTTGCTAAAGACGGAGGACGGACACAAACAGCGGCAGAGAACTTGCGCAGAATGATGATGAGCAGCAGCCGAATTTTTTTTTGGGTTGGATTCGAACAAATGAGTCCGAAGCGAACTGAGTACAAAAAAATGCTTTTGGCATTCTTCAGTTGTCAAAATGGCGGCAAATAAAAATTTATTTTTATCCCTTTAAAAATGACGCAAATTCTTTTTCGATGGAAGGCAAATAATGAAAAGTGAAGTGTTCACAGGAATCGCAAGCAGCACAAATTCGCGAACGGAAAGCAGCAAATTTCAAATTCTGACTGAACAATTCGATTTTATCGGACCCAATATTATAATTAAAAAACTCACAATTCAAATTTAAGACTCCCTGATATTGCGACACCCGAAAATCAGAAACCCCATTAATTTACACACTTACCTATTAATTTATTTTAATTCAAATTAAAAAAAATCAATTTTGCAGAGGATGTGGCCATCTTATGGTGTCAGGTTTTTAGGGTGTCGCATTTTCCGGTGTCGTATTTTTCAGTCGGATTTTGTGATGCTCCCCGCCCTCCGTACTAAATGCCCTCCCCCCTTTCGTCAAATGTCATCGCCGGCGGCGTTGAATGGTCAAACGGCTCGGCTATTTGCCACATTGCCGTCAAAACTCCGTCTGTGCGATGGGCCGCTTCGGCTGGTCGAGGAATGAAAGCAATAAATTTCTTTCCGCTGTCATTTCCGTCGAAATGCCCCCCAAGGATAGCCCACAATCTTCCAAATTTTCTTCAATTACCCCAATCTGAAGCAAATCAAATTCAATTCAGCACCAAAAGGGGGATAAACAAAATCTTTCTCCAAATGTGCCAATGGTCACAAAACCCACGGAATTTATTTTGGATTTGGACTTTCGTTTCACTCAAAAAAACCATAAACAAAATATCGTTGGTTTAATTAAGTTTTGATGGCACTTAACCCAAAGTTCAAAAAAAAAATGATGCAACAAAAAGTGGCCATTGATAATTGCAGTATTTGAGCTTCCCCCAATTGCAAATTGTTCATTTTGCGGGACAACTTTTTTGTTGGAAATGCAAAGCAATGAAATGAATGAGTGACCACAAAGGACGGACGCCGTTGCTTATGATCAGCAGAAGAGGGGCGTCGGGCAAATGATCGCCCTTTGGCTTTATGCGCCCCGATCGATCTCTTCCTCACCTTCCATTGATCCTCTTAAGTCAGGATGAGGCCAGCTTTTGACAAGTTGTCTCCTCGTCTATTTTCATTTATCCTCTCAAATCTCTTTCATTCTCTTCCATTTGTCGTCCTCTTTTCCTTTCCCTTTATTCTCTTTTCTTCCCTTCCATTTATCCTCCCATCGCTTTTCTTCCCATCCATTTGTCTTCTTTTCTTCTCTTTCCTTTCTTCCCTTCTATTTATCCTCCCATCTCTTTCTTCTTTTCTTCTCTTTTCTACTTGCATCTTTGTTCTTTCATTTCCCTTCCACTTCTCTTCCATTGTCAAATCCCTTTCCATTCCCTCCTATTCCGTCTCACTCCTTCCCCATTTATTTCTTCCAACTTCCTCCAATGAACACCTGCTTTTTGCTTCTTTCCCATTTCCTTGCTCAGGCAAATTTCTCTTTTTCGACAATCATTGCGATGATGATGAAGATGATCAAGACTTTGGTGTCCGTCCCCCTCCCCCCCCGCCCCCAGCCCCCTCCTCCTCCCGCCGGAGTGGATCATCGGATGGGCTAAAAGAACAATTATCGCCAGCTCATTCGACCCTCTCCCAAATCTTTCGTCCATTGCTCCCCTCCATCCCCTCTTACCCCCGCCGCCTTTCTCCTCCCCACTCCCTCCTCCTCCCGCCTTTATCCTCCTCCCATCTTTCTCCTCCTCCCGCCTCCTCCCCCCTTCCTCCCGCCTTCCTCCCGCCTTCCTCCCCCCCTTCTTCCTCTTTGCTTCCCCAAAATTCTTACTTTTTCTGGCCATAGTTCATTCGATTTTTTTGTTAGCAAATTATCCCAGAGAGTTCTTTCTACTTCTGCTCATTCCTTCATCCGCCCGATGAAAGTGTTCAGCTTTCTGTTCAGTCATTTTCGTCTCTTCTACAAAAAACGGTTGCGCTATGCTCTCCCTTTTCTCATCCTCGTCCTTTACACCGCTTTTGGCGCTTACATCTTTCGTTACTTCGAATTGGAGGCGGACGAACAGCGAAGGGCCCATTACCGGGCCAATGCCGAATATGCCTTCAAAAGGGTGCGTGGCGATGATGGTCAATTGTCTGTCAATTATCATTTGTCACTTTTGCACTCACCGACAAATGAGCCTCCTTTTTTTGTTGAAGACTCTTTCGCGAATGTTGGAAGTCCGTTGTGAGGAGGGACTGAACGAGGCGGGCCAATCTTTGCAGGCACGGCACGTGAAGGAGCATCTCTTCTGGCTGATCGATTATCTCAATTTGACACAGGTCCTTTAAAAAGAAAAGAAATGAAATTGTCCAATTACTAACAATTATTCGGCAATTCATTTATATTAAACACTTAAATATTCGTATTCTTTATTTTTGGGATCGAATTCAATAATTTCTTTTGAAAGAAAAACATTTGCTTTTAAATTCAGACCAAAAAAAAAGCATTCCTGATGGGTTTTCGTGAAAGCGAAGTGAACAATTGGTCCAACAACAAATTTAGACAAAGAAAAAGATTGTTTTTATTATTCCTTTGCAAATGATTGACATCACTGATGTGTGCCCGGTTAGCTCAGTCGGTAGAGCACCAGACTCTTAATCTGGTTGTCGCGGGTTCGAGCCCCGCATCGGGCTGATTTTTTTCCTTCAAGTCCTTTATTTTTATATGTTCTTTAGAACACTTTATGAGAGTATCTAAGACATTTATTTTAATTAGAAACAAAAAGATTTTTTATAAAAATATTATATTCTAAGCCTTCAAAAGGTGATCGAAGATCGTTCCGAGAGTTCCCCATGGACATGGATCGGGGCACTGTTTTACGCAGGTCAACTTTACACAACAATTGGTTACGGTATTCCGATCACGCAAACCTCTGGCGGTCGGTTGGCCAGCATAGCGGTGAGAGTCCCATGGTACTGAAGCGTCGTCGGCCAATTGCGCGTCCTTTTCAGTATATTATGGTCGGAATTCCACTCTTTCTGATTATTCTGACGGAAATTGGTCGACTTCTGTCTCGAGGATTGCGCAAGCTCTACAAAAAATTGCATGCTGCGCGAAGAAAGCTGCCTGAAGCGTCGAGGAAAATGAGCGAACCGATGCGGGTTGGTCGGAAACACAAAAAAAGGATAATGGATTTAGTAAATCCATGAGGATGGATATGCCTCTTTTATTGAGGATTTTTCGTGTAATCTTTAAACTGTCCCTTTAGGCAATTTACCATCTGACGGCCGCAATGGCCGGCACCGCCGTCGGCTCAGCCGCGGCGCCGATGATAAACGGCGCCACGCGAGGCGAACTGCGGGCGGAAGAGACGCGACGGATGGAGGCGGAGAGACGGGACGCGAAAAAGGCGCTGGAGAAGTTGAAAAAGGACGGCCAACACGCGGCAGAGAAAGGCGCGGAACAGCCGCAGCAATTTCCGATCCCTTGGGCGCTTACCATTCTGATAATGTGGACAATGCTAAGCGCGGCAATGTTCTGCCTTTGGGAGACCGAGTGGGGATATATGACATCCATCTACTTCTTCTTTGTCTCCATTAGGTCGGCACACTTTCATATATATTCATATGTATATGATTTTATGTGTAAATTAATATTATTTTAACTGGGTGTTTTAGTACGGTTGGACTGGGTGACTTAGTGCCAACCAATCCGGACATGATGGTCAGTCAGTTCATTTGTCAGAATATCGAATAATATTTGGTGGACAGATTGTCAACTTCTTCATGATTCTGATCGGCCTCGCGTTGCTGTCCATGTGCATTGATCTGATCCAGAAAGCATTGCAGAGGCTGATCGAACAGCTGATCGAGCAATACATTGACGAGATTGAGAAGATGGCTTTCGAGGTCGACAATTTGGAGGAGGACGAAGAAGAAGCGGCGCCCGAAGACATTCCGCCGCTTCTTCCCGAAACAGCGGCGGTGCTCACCGAAGGCGAAGGTCGGCGCGGCAGCAGCGCCGCGAGACGGAAAAGCAGCACCATCGGACGGATGAAGGATTGGATAGCGGAAAGGGCCAGCAGCATTCTCGTCAACAAAGTCACCCTCGGGGGAGGACGGACACATGCCAACCAAACGGCAACCACTTTTTGCAGATTTACCCCGAAGAGTCATCCGAGTCATCGGATTCCGAGTCGTCAGACTCCGACGGCGAAGACCAAAGAATGGAGCTGGCGGAAGACAATTCTGATGAACTGGAGACGGTGGTCGTCGAGCGGAATGAGTGCAAATCATTGCTGAACCCGGGGACAACGGTAAACGCGCACAGAATCGGCGGATTGGCCAATGGCATTGAAGCCGAGGGGATGAAAGCGGCGATGATGATCATTCCCGACAGACGCGGTCAGTCAGTCTAATCATCGAAAACCCCGACACTTTTTTGCGAAAGTTAATCGGTTACATAAATGGTTGGGGATGTCTTCCAAGGTTCTGGCTTAAAGAAATGCCCTTCATTGTTTTCATTTAGTGTCCTTTGGTTCCATAATGCCAAGTCAACAAAGTTCAACGGGGAAGCGAAAGCAGAAAAGGGCACCAAAAGTGCCGAAAAACTATGCGGAAGCTTTGCTTCGATACGGCCCATCGAAAATTCAGGCAATTCAAGCAATGGAATTGGCAAAAATGCGCAAAGAAGGCAGAAGTGCGGACTTCAGGTTGAGGCAAATTTGGAATATTTGATTTTTAAATGAATTGCTTCAGGTCGCGACTTTTTGCCAAATTCACTGCCAACAAACGTTTTGCACAAATTGTGGAATCAAATGCGCCTGAGCCCAAACAAATGGTCAGCAGCAGCATTCAGACATCGCCCGTCCAATCGCCGTTACAATCGCGCAGAACGTGGAGACTTCGGCGGATTGGCTGTGGAGTTGGTAGGAGGGAACAAATGAATTTGAAAAATTGAAATGGATAATTTTTTGGGGGGGGGGGGCGGGGGAGGGCACAAAAGGAAATTTTTAATTCCAAATTTTGAGGGGGGCACAAAAGGAAATTTTTAATTCCAAATTTTGAGGGGGGCACAAAAGGAAATTTTTAATTCCAAATTTTGAGGGGGGCACAAAAGGAAACTTTTAATTCCAAATTTTGAGGGGGGCACAAAAGGAAACTTTTAATTCCAAATTTTGAGGGGGGCACAAAAGGAAACTTTTAATTCAAATTTTGAGGGGGCACAAAATGTTCCTAATTCTTGTAACTAAAAAAAGATAAAAAATTGATCCAGAATCCATGGATTCAACCTCAACCTCCGAGGTCAACGGGCTGACAACCTCTCGGACAGAAAACAACAGTTGCAGTGCCAATGACTTGGACTCTCTCTACTCAAACACTTATTTCGATTTGCGCTTTGGCGGTTTCAGTACCGACTCAGTCCCCCATCTGATGGCTCAACAGAACACGCCGCAGGTGCTCACCTATCCAATGGGAAAGCCAAGCTCCGAAGCTCGAAGAAAATTTTCCGCAAAACTGCTTGGACTCTTCGGACGGATTTTACCGCGCGGAGAAAGCGACAGAGAAGAGGATCAGAAGCAGCTGACACGCAGGGACAGTGAGGAGGCAACAATCTCAGTGGAACGACGACAACAAGAAGAAGAAGAAGCATCCCTTGCCGGAAGGGGTCAGTGGATAATTGGAAAGCCGGGGATTTGGATACAAAGAAGCATTCTTGGAAAGCCGGGGATTTGGATACAAAGAAGCATTCTTGGAAATCCGAGGATTTGGATACAAAGAAACATTTCTTGACGGGGGGGGGGGGCGGGTCAGTCGGTTTTTTGGAAATGCGAGATTTGGGACGAAGGAACATGATCGATGACCATCATAATGCCAGCTGATAAATTGCATTGCTTTTAGCGTGTGCCCGGCCAAGGGATTTCCGACCCCAGCCAAAGTGCCATTCCACGCCGTCATCGCCTCCAATGAACAGAAACCTCCATAGGCTGAATGTGTTGAAGAGTCAGCAGCACAACGAAGAAAAGGAGCACTCATTGCCCTCAACTCCGCTGATTCTGATCACTGATCCACAATTGTCATTGACACCCCAATCCACGCCCGTGCTGGGGTCGAACCCGAATTTGCAGGACGACTGCAACCACTCTCCCAAACGTAAAAGGGCCGAAGCTGGCGGCATTTGTGTGCCCCCGCCGGTACTCTCTCCACCGTTCGGCTCAGTACCGCTGCATCATCGGCATTTGGCCAGTCGGAGACGCTTTTCTGCCATTCCCTCATTCAAACGGACCGAATCACTTTCGGCATTGAATGAACGGTGGAGGGAACTGAGAAAGACAAAAATGTTGACCGAAGGAACAATAATGAGGAGCATGGAATCCAATGAGGAAGTGCAAAAAGCGAGCCAATGAATGAGAGAGAGAGAGGAGGGACAAACAGAGGGATTATACGGGGAAATCAATCAGAAAGAAAGCATTCATTCACTCATTGGACGTTGGACCCGAAGATCAGTCAGTCAGTCAACAAGCAGAGGTCATTCATTGGACAGACAGACAACTCACCAAATCAGTCGAAACATTTTGTTGTATGTTAAAAGGATGACTCCGAAATTGCCAAAAGTTGGAAATGAATTTTTTTGGAAGGATTTAAGCAAAGCCCGGCTTCATCACAAATCATTTATTTAATTATTTCTTTTTTTAATATTATTTTGTAATAAAATGCATTTGAAGCTTGTTCACTTTTTCCTTTTTCTTCTCCTTGAAATGCACTGACTTCGATTTGGCCAAAATCCTTTGGATTTCTTCAAATTCAGACCAAAGGAATTGGAAAGAAACGACGGAAATGGCCAAAAAAAGACTGTAAATTGGTAAAGCAATGGAAAATGGACCAAATGAAATGGATTAAAATTGACCCGTAAAAAAGAAGGAACAGAAGCGAAAGAATGCACGGAGCTAACATTGTGTCATCAGAGACGACACTGAAATGGGAAGGGATTGATCACTGATCAGACAACAAACACCAATCAATGATTGATCATCGATCGGAAGCCAAAAAAAAAAGCCTGGCACCAACGAAATCCGTCCGATACAAATCCAATCAATCGTTTTTTGGTCATTCACTAATCTTCATTCACCTTATTGTTGTTGAGATCGAGAAAATGGCCAAAAAGGAGAAAAGGATGAACAGCAGGGTGCCCAATTGTGGCATAAACAGAGGAGGGCGTCGAAGCTTAAACGGCCTTCCTCAATCAATCGATTAATTAATGATCCAAAAAGTGATTATCGATTGATCGCCATTTGTTAGACCAATTCGACAGAGTAACCTGCAAACTCAAAATGGCAGCGCCGATGGAGAGAATGTGCGCGAAGAACAGAAGGGCCCAAAGGAGCAATGCGCCGTTATAGAAAAGATGGAATTGTTGGCGATCACTTTTCTCAACAAAATTATAAAATAAATTTGGCAGCATTTTGCCAAATATCCATTATAATACTTGCAAAATTTGACGATAAAAAGGTGTTTTTCGAAACCAAATTGGGTAAAAATAGGCGACGATGGCGAACAGAATTTGAACAATGTCCACCAAAGTGCACACAATGCAAGCGGCACTGAAGATAAACTAAAGTGGAGGAATTCATTTTGAGAGATGCCCCGCGGGGAAATAAACAAAAAACAATCAAAAATAATTAAGAACCTGAATGTGAAATCCAAACACTTTTTGTGCATTTCTATTGGCAACATTTGGAAGGACCAAAAGACGAGAAGACGAAGGATCATTCATTCCTTCGGGGGGAGGAGTAAGTGATCAGAGCCAATCAATATAAAATAATGAGGGGGGAAGTGATCAGAGCCAATCAATATAAAATAATGGATCAGAGCCAATCAAATACAAAATAATGGAGGGGAAGTGATCGGAGGCAATCAATATAAAATAATGATGGGAAAGTGATCAGAGCCAATCAATATAAAATAATGATGGGAAAGTGATCGGAGGCAATCAATATAAAATAATGAATGCTAATAAAGTTTGATGAATGGAATGGACTAAGATGGAATAGCAGCAGGAATTAAGTGTTAATGGAATAAGGCGCCCTTAGCATAGTTGTAATAAAGGAACAGTTGCCGTGAAGAAAAAGGAGCGGCGAAAGGAAAGAAAGACAAAGGGGCAGAAAAGGCGAGACAAATGACACAGATGAGTGACAAAGTGCCACGAAGAAAGACGGACTAAATTGCGCCTCCCTACGATTCGTCGAAAAGACGATTCGTCGAAACGACGATTCGTCGAAACGACGATTCGTCGAAACGACGATTCGTCGAATCGTTAGGGTGCCGTCATGACGCAATAAAATTTCATAAATGCAGCAGTACCCAAATGTCTGTGCCCAAATGTCGCTCCAATTATTGCAAAAAAGGAATTGGTTTACGTGAAAAAGCTGTTTAAACATTCTAAACTGATCGACCATTCATTTTCATAAGAAAAATTGATGGGAATTTTTGCAATTGAACAGCTGCCGATTTTTGTAAAATTTGACCCATTCAATGGAAGCAAAATTTCAATTAATTGAAAATTCAAAAAAATGCTCAGAAATAAATCATTGTGTTTAATATTACTAACCTCGGCACTTCTGCTTATCGATATCCACAAATTTTTGACTGTTTATGGTCAGGATGAGCAGGAAGATGAAGCAACCGACCCGGGAGAAGACGATAATGACGCGGCAACGGATGGGGATGGCACCGAGAATGAGGGTGCCACTGAGAACGAGGATGGCACTGAGAACGAGGATGGCACTGCGGATGGGGATGGCACTGAGAATGAAGATGGCACTGGAAATGATGGGGACGGCACTGAGGATGGGGACGGCACTGAGAATGATGGGGATGGCACAGAGGACGGGGATGGCACAGAGGACGGGGATGGCACAGAGGACGGGGATGGTACAGAGGAGGATGGCACAGCGGATGGGGATGGCACAGAGGACGGGGATGGCGCAGAGGATGGGGATGGCACTGAGGACGGGGATGGCACAGAGGACGGGGATGGCACAGAGGACGGAGATGGCACAGAGGATGATGGCACAGCGGATGGTGATGACAACGGTGGAGGACAAGAAGATGATGACCAAGAACAAGAAGCAACGGATGACAATGAAGAAGACGATAATGATGACCAGCAGCAGCAGGGCGAGGAAGAAGAGGAGGGAACGCCGGGGGGGACGGGAAGAAGCAATGGGAGAAAAAGGAAGAGAACGAAGGGAAGAGGCCAAAACGAATACGATGAAGAGGAGGAGGAAGAGGAGGGGGAAGAAGAAGAGGAGGAGGGGGAAGACGATTATGATGAACAAGAAGAAAACAGAGGAAAGCGGAGAAAGAATGATGAAAATGCAACAAAACTGGAATTGTTGCGCTGTCAGGCGAGAGAAAAATAATTAAATACAATGCAATTCTTGCTTTTGTAGGATCAAAATGGCAAGTTTTTGCCAATTGCGACAGTGTGCCAGGATAGGGAGTCGAAGGAATTCTGCGAGAGAGTGTTCCCCTCTCGCGACACAAATTCGCACGGGCGACCCCGCAACTGCGACATGCCCGGCATGAAACAAGTGACATATCGGTGCGAATTTAAAAAAATCAATTGTCAATTTAATCAAATTAACAAATCAGGTGTGCACATCACTGCAAAGTCTGCTGCGAATTGAAGGAGCATGGTTGCGGAGACGACCCGAGTTGGCATTTTTGGGGGAGGCACATCAAAGGGGGGGGGGGGGTAAATGGAAGGGAGCGAAATGGATCGGATTGACCCGATTTGGCATTTTGGAGGGGGACGGCACTTGTAAAAAGTATTGCGATAAAAGTATTGCTTTGTGACATTAATTGCTTTACCTTAACCTTTGTTTACCTTCAGGGTATCAGATTAATTGCGCGGCCCAAAAGGATTTGTGTAGCAATATGACGGCAATGGTACGGCATAAACTTTATCAAATATTTTTTCAAAGTTTGGCACCACCCAATTCGGTGTTGAGAAATGCGGGGTCCATTGAGTTGTTTCACTTTTTGGGGTGGGATAATCCTAAAAATGAATGACGCAATAAACCGTTGGCTGATCTCTTTTGTTGAAGATGACCACGGCGTGTGCGTCCACTTGTGGCCTTTGCGCGACGGGCGCCTGCGGGGACGCGGAGGACGGATGCATTGGACTGCGACACATGTGCGACCAGGACGAGTTCGAGCAGGACTTGCAGAAGTGTGCACGCACTTGTGGCTACTGCACGCGTAATAAAATGAATTTGTCTTTATCCCCCGGGAATTAATAATGTTCAGCAAAATGTGCTGATCTGACCAAGGATTGTCTGGTGGCGGATGAAAGTGCCTGCATCGCGCCGCCTTCTGATCATCCGGAAGAGAATGTAAGTGAATTGAATGGACGGACACGATCTGATTGATTGATCACCTGCACCAATAGCCCTACTATGAGGAGATGACCAAAGTGTGTCGGCAACGGTGCAATTTGTGTGACAAGGAAATGCCACTGAACAAACGAATCGCTAAAAAAGTGGCGGACAGGGCCAATCATCTTGACAATAATGATCGTTCGGATGAGAGAAGGGAATCGGATGAGAGGAGAAAGAGGAGGAGGAATAAATGAACGAAGAAAACGCATGGAAAGTGCGCAACGAATGAATTGAAATGATAAATGTAAGAGAAGTTGCCATTGAAAATTTACCGAAATTCGACTTTTAATTGACAACAATTATGCAAATACAAAAAGATGAGTTCGATTTTTTTAGGCCACAATAAAATTGGTTTTAACTCACGCCGAGACTCTTAAGCGGGCGGCATTACTATTTGCTTAATATTCCCTCTTAGCCTCGCTTCTTTTCTCCTTCATTTTCATTATTCGTTCCTTTGTCTTCTTCTTATCGGCTTACTTCATTTTAGTTTCAAGTTCAATTCCAAATATAAATTATGCCTTTTATAATTTTTGTTTGAAAATTTTAACTCTACGCCGATGCTGAAACTGGATTTCTAATTTTGCCTTTTTTCAAATTAATTTTTGTCTCTTTAAATAAAATTTTATAGACGGATTTATGAGCGGGAGTTGTCCTTACCCTATTACGACAGTCATCCCAAGCACACAAAAATTAGAAGTCTACAAATTTATACATTTTTGTGTGAACTTTAAAATCTACAAGAACCAATGTCAGGCATAAAATCAGATAATAATTTCCCCCTCCCCCGGGGCTTTTCTTCGGTCTGTGCCATTGTGCTATTTGACTGCACCGCTGGGTTCGTCCACAAAGACATCGATGCTCAAAATCACCAAGTCATTGCAACAAAGTCCATTTCGCGCGTCCAGCAAATACTCAAATTTAACAATGTATTTCTATTAAATTTGACATTTGAAATTCTCCAGACCTCAACAGGCATAAAATGGGAGTACCCCCAGCTCGGGTAGGAATCACTAAAAGTCTTGCTGTCGAGCATCTTACAGTAATCCTTCGCGCCATTCCGTCGCGGGAGAATTACCAATGATGCCGAACAATTAACGCTCCATTTGGCATCTTAATTTAATGCCAATAATAAAATGTCTTTGCAGAAGCCCAACCATGCACCTTTATTTGTATAAGGGTTGCTGCATTGGAGGAAAAAGCCCAAATATTTTTTTGAGGTGGCAGTGCTAATGTGTGACTGTGCCAATATCTTCCAATGAAATCCTCCAATGTTCGAAGTGTGACTGATACTGTCTTTGACCCCTCGCGCAAATTCAGAGAAATTTTTGATTGTCAACATCAAATTACCTTTGATTTGGTTACGATCTAAAATGTGAGAATGTGTGACATTTTTTAGAGGGGTCCGGCGGTGCCGATAGTTACCGCCGGGAAGATTTTTGAAAAAATTAATGAGTTATGTAAGTAAGGCGAAGCCAAAACGGCGCCTCCAAAAGAAAAATTATCTATATATATGATTAAGTCCAAGCTAGAGATGGGTGCATCTCAAATAAGCTAGGTCTAAAAAGGACTAAAAGTTGGCAATTTTTTTGTTTGTTTTTTTTGCGATTTTTCGAATAAAAAAACTTGGATTACGGGTAGCTTAAGTAAATTGTTCGAAAATTTCTTTTTGCTTATTCCCTTTAATGGAGTTTTTTTTATTTTTTTTCCAGACCCCCCCAGCCTTCTGGTTATGCCCTTGTATTAAGTATGGGATTTGTGGCAAATTTACTCTACCATTGGACATCAGAGCGCGGTGTTGTGTTGGAAATTGCAGCGGGTACAATTCGGTCAGGGCACGGGAGAATTCCGGTTCATGGTACGACAGCAACACGCTGATCAGCTCATTCTTTGTCAGCACGCCTGTTGGAACTGTCAATGATGGTATTCAATAGAATTAGACATTAATTGCATGGATTAGTCGATCGATACCAATTTTATTTGAAAATTCCTTTGGCGGGATAAGTGAAAATCGAATTTTGTACAGTGCCGAGCCAATCGCGTCACGACGATTCGCTCCTGAACATTGTTTGTCATTTTGACGGCATTTTTCGTCCGCCCAGCGAAGTGCCTAATTGATAAAAAAAAATTCAAAAAATTCGAAAAAAAAATCGATAAAATGCTGAAAATTTCTTACGCCATTCCAAATAATTAATTCTGCACTGATCTTGAGCTGATTACGGCCCAAAATTTCACACAGTAAATTGTGGTCAATTTGCAAAAATGCTTCGGATTGAAGCAAAGTGTCGGCATTTTCGTCAATGAAATCCAAACACCGATGAGCAAAATCCCAAAATTCAGAAAATAAATTTTAAAAAATATTTTAATTAAATCCACCGCACTTCTTCAAAGATGCGCGTATCTTCAAATGCGAAAAAAACATTGCTCAACTTCGAAATGGGAAATGCCATACATTCCTTATAAAGTCCGTCAATGATGTACTTTTTGGCTAAATTATAATCTTTAAAATTTACTTTTTGGGCTAAATATAATTAGTATTTAAATATTTACTTTTTGCCTAAATTATAATTAATAAAATTTTTTGCTGACCAGCGTAAAGCACAGATAATACATTGTCCGCATTAAGTCCACTCATATCGTCCGTATAAATGTAATTTAACATAATTTTAAATGCCACCGGCTCAATATCGATGACGTCCACAGTGTCAATCACTCCCGCCGATGAGTCTAATTATTGTAAAGGATTAATATGTGGTAAAATAAGCAATAAAATATTAGCTAAAAAAACCCAAAATATGGGCTAAAATCCCAACCCTACTAACGGTCAAAATTAATTTCATTTGACCGTGTAAAAGTTTGATCCAAATTTAATTGCGTATAATTACAAATACTTAAAAACCGATTAAACAATTTAAAAATCTGGCATAAACCATAAAACTCCGAGAATAAAACATTTTTTAATGCGCTCAAAATTACCACTTTTTGTCCTCTTTGCACTTTGAGCATCAAATTCGAACATCGCTTCGAAAACATCGGAAGCGAAAATCAGAAATGATTTGTGCGCCGACAAGAGCTTAAAATGCCAAAGATGCTTTATAAATTTCTGCAGTAAATTTAATTGGTACTTACTTACTTACTAGAGATTAGACAACCGATAATTGAAAATTAATTTAAAGACACTTGCCTCTTTTTCGGTGCCTTCTTTCCCGACCAAAAAGCGGCAATCAGCGCCAATGCCAGAGTTCAACATCAGTTTTATCCGATCACACACCTTTTCTAGTTTCGGCATTTTCGCCATTTATTTTTTGCAAAAATGAAATGCTAAAATGCATGCATTAAAACAGCGGGGATGGAGATCAAAAAGTGAATGTGTGGTTCGTATGTATAAAAAAAAACTATCACGCCGTCCATGGGCTTTGAAAAAGTCAGATTTCCATGAATTTTATTTCATAACCTTTTGTGAGATTTTTTAATCGTTTGACTTTGCCTTGAAGATGGCTTCTAAACCTAAGGAGCTTTCGAACGAGATTAAGTTTTGCAGAAATTGGTTAGCCAACAAAAAAGCTATGGTCCAAAAACTTTGGCTGGCACCGAAACGACCCGACACTTTTTGTCTTTTTTGTTGGTCACTAAATTTGTAAAAAAAAACAATCAATTTTTTGCATGTTTTGGCATTAATGCATATTTGAGATTTTTGAAAAAATGCATAAGAAAATGCATTAAAAACAAAAAATACACCCCCATGAATTGATTCTCTATTTTTTGAAAATAGACCCCTAAAAATCGAATTTTTTACTCAAAATTCAAAATTTTCTCCCCTAAAAAACGACTTTTTGGCTCACGCTGCCTGAGGTCATTCCCTACACATGGAATGTGTCAAATAATTGCTGGGCAATTCGCGGTTTGAGTAGAATTGAAGAAAAAACAAAATAATCTCTGTTTATTGATGCTTTTTTTGACCAACACAAATAATGAATGAATGAATGTGAATGGATTATAACGGGTCATTTTATGGTGAAAAAAGGTGAAAAATAAATTTAAAGTCCGGGGGGAATAAATGAAAATGAAAGAGCAAATATTCTGAAGGACAAAGCATTTGAGTTTTGAAATTGATCATTGACAAATTTGCAGCAATTGC
Organism: Heterodera carotae; assembly: GCA_024500135.1. Lineage (NCBI taxonomy): Eukaryota > Metazoa > Nematoda > Chromadorea > Rhabditida > Heteroderidae > Heterodera > Heterodera carotae. Next base: position 20,474 of record JAKKIK010000052.1, read on the forward strand.
TCCTTTCCACCAGTCCACGGCCAAAATGTGCCAATTTCATCAGTCGGATCTTTAGCCAAAGCGGAGACTTGGCATTCGCCGTCAAATGTCGACGTTGACAGAGATTTGCCTAAAATGGACATTATTATTATTATTATTATTATTATTATTATTATTATTATTATTATTGTATTATGTGATCGGCTGACCCTTTTGTGAGTGCCTTACTTTCGGCCAAAACTTTGCGCATGTACGGCATCAATTTGTCGTTCCACAGCTGTACAAACCAAACTTGGGCTTCCTCGCTGTTCAACGGACATTGCAACAAAATGCGCGGGCCCAACGTTAACTGTCAATAAATTTTGCATTGAAAAAAGGAAACTAATTACGAATGTTTTTTTTCAATTAAATCAAATATTAAAAAGCCAAGAATTACATCCGGCCCGCCGGTGGCTGCCCGTTCAATGAATTCGTTGATGGCACGAAGGGAACGTCCGAGGAATTGGAGCACACTTTCAAGAGGGTCAGAAGGAGAGGGACACAGCGGGGGAGGGCCCGAAGACGCGGCGGAAGAGGGCGAAGAGCACAAGTACTGCTCGGCAAGCCGACGACGAAGATAGCGGCCCAGATAGCCTGACAACCGCTAATTCATTTAGTTATCCAATTATGGATAGCCAACTCATTAATCCAATTATGGATAGCCAACTCATTAATCCAATTATGGATAGCCATCTTATTAATCCAATTATGGATAGCCAACTTATTAATCCAATTATGGATAGCCATCTTAATAATCCCATTATGGCTAGCCAACTTATTAATCCAATTATATAGCCAACTCACTAAGCAAAACCATCGCTGCCAATTAGCCCAATTACGTACCGTTTACAGCATCCATTTTGTAGCTAAGTGCAAACAGTCGGAAGTTGTGGTGCAATTGGAGCTGCTGCACAGGACTTTGGTCCACACAAGTTCGGTTCAGCGTGCAAATGACAAATGGCATCGATGCGAGGGGCAAACCGCCGGCCGATGTGCCCGGGACTGAGTCAGCGGCGGGGGAATTTGCGCTGAACGCCTCCAAAACGACGCCCAAACGTTTCCATTGCAAATTGTCCATCACAAGCACAGCTGAGTTTGATGCTGGACGAAGTGCGGTGATCAGCTGGTCTTTGACCTTGCACAAAAGGGTGGAAAGTAATCGTTTAACCAACCCGGCGGTTTTTTAGACCAAAAACCGAATTCCTAAACCGGCCGATTTTGGTTTAAAAAATGCACCCCAAAGATTAAGAAATTTTGAACAAACATTGGCATAAAACACTTGGCCAAAATATATTTATACAACTGAACGATGGATCATTCTGATCACCTGCTGCACTCTCTGCTGCTGCTGCTTTTGTCCGTCGCGTGTCGAATTGTTTTCCACTGGAAATCGAATGTCCACAAATGCCGCCTTCGATGTGCCGCCACCGTTCGTCGGGCTGTTGTTTCGTTCAAGTCGCATCAACAAATATTTGGCCAAAAGTCGTGCCAAATTTGACTTGCCTAACAAATAAGCGTAAATGGCATTTTGCTTCTCCCAAACAAAAACTGACCGATTCCCGTCGGACCGAACAAAAGCAGCCGCCGATGTTGTTCGAGTTGATGGAGCAACTGCTCGAGCAAATGGCGTGGAAAAAGACTCTCCAAAACCAAAGCATCGACCGAATGTTGGGCAACGCCTAAAGGACAAATCCATCTGATCGGAATGAATGAATGCTCCATGGATCGATCGGACGCACCTTTTAGCCTTATTCTGATTAATGTGCCGGGCTGCAGAGCTTCCGACGGTGACAATTTTGGCAAAAGTTCACCCAATTCGGTAAAGTTCTCTCCCAATTGCTGCTGTTTTTCTGTCTCAGAAACAGCGGCGGCTCCTTTTCGACGGATTAAAAATATTTCGGAATGGCCCCCCGTGTCCGACTGATGCTGCGTGGGATGAATTTGATATCCGATAATGCTGGAATAAGAGTCGATCCCCAAGGACAAGTCTGGATCAATTTGATCTGAATTGGAAGGTGCGATCAGAGGGGCCACATTTGGCCCAAGAGACTTACGAAGGTATTCCTCCAACATTAGGCCCAATTGTTGGTCCAAATCCTTCCAATTTGTCGTCGACCCAATGGGCAACGGCAAATAGCCAATTGTCAGTTCCCTGCGAGCAATGCCTCCGCCCGCTTTGCTTGACGCCGCTGCTCCACTCAAAACACTGCCAAGGCTGGACGAAGCTTGGGACGACAGAGTGGAGCAGGAGCCGGAGTTGGCACGAGAGATGGAGCACAGCGAATTGGAGGGCGCCAGGGAAATCAAATGACTGAGGGGATGAGGCGAGTCGAGACGGCCACTCAAATCAACGCAGAGGACAACTTTGGCCGAAGGCAGTGCCGAGGAAGCGCCTTGGGAAGACCCTGGGGACAAAACGTTTTGTTAAATTTGGTTGGTTTTTCGCGCACGACTATTTATCCGAGTCCGACAACAAATGGTGACTAACGTTTAGACGAAGTCGTTGAGGAAGCAACGCTGCAACGGTTAAGCGATTTGTTGTTGTTCTCAGGCGGGGCACACTGTAAGCCTCCGCTGGCGGAGTTGTTGCTTCCGGTGGTGGTCGTATTGACAGAAATGTCGCCGCTTGAGGGCGACGAGGCGCCGAATTCGTAGGGCGGTGCCAACTGTTCGGTTGCCTCAACAAGCGCCTTCAGTAGACAAATGCAAATTTGGATAAATGAAAATGCTTCCAAAGGACCTCCTCCAACGCGGCCGAGTCGACACAAGCCGTGTTCAACGACAAATGCGAGCTTGCCCTGGACTCGGAGCGAACTCTGCGCTCCAACAGACTGAAGTTGTACTTCAGCAGCTTGTTCTCATGCTTAAAAGGGATTTGGTCATCGATTACTGTACATAATTGCAATAAATAACACTGTACTGTATAAAAGTGTACAGTATGCCATCATTTACCCTACCTGAAGTCTGTTGACAGTCTCCCGAAGAATGTCAATCTCTTTGGCTTTGTCTAATGCGTCCAACTGCACATCCGTCAATGCCAATTCTCTGTTGCCCAACTCATGCTGCAAAAGTGCCATTTCCACTTGATTCAACTCTTCCAAATGAGTTTTGGCATTGTCCATTTTGGAAGTCATTGAAGAGCAAGGGGAAGAGTTGAAAGTGTTGTTGTTCGTGGAAGAAGAGGTGGTGGTGATCAGATTGGAATGCTGCGCTGAGGCGGCGGGGCTGAGGTGGGCGTTGTGCCGCGCGCTGTCGGCGCCGTCACTTTTCGGCTGCTGCTGCTGAACTTGTTGCAGTTGTTGCAGCTTGCTGCTCTTTTTTGTGCCTTTATGAAAGGCGCGGCTGAACGAACTTCGAATCTGAAAGCAAATCAAAAGACTGAAAATCATTTTGTAACAACGAATTTTCACAAAAAAATAATCAAATTTATGTACAATAAAAAAGGAATTCTGAACAATTATTCTATCAACACCAAACACAATTATTACAGCACATTTATGCATTCACTGTGTTTATGTTCTGTTAACCTGAGTGTCCACATTGTTTTTCTTAAGGGCAAATTATTTATGAAATTTTGATATTAATTAAAATTTAAAAAAATTCATTTATTTCCCCCAAACTTTCGAATAAATGCCAAACTTTTGTATCTTTTTCCCCGGCTCTGCCTCCCCCGCCCGAACTTACCCAACTCTTTTTGCTGCTCCCCCCACCGCTTTGTTGCTGCTGTTCGTCCTGCTTGGCTCCCGCGGTGCCCTTCGCTACAGTACCCGCCCCTTCCGTCGTTGCACTCCAACATGGATACGGTATGACGCCGGCCGTCACGCTCAGTGCGCGCAACTGTTCAATTTCATGGCACAACGTTTCCACTTCATCCCGCTGAAAGTGCCAAACATTCGTTCGATGACTGCTTGAAATGTGCCATTGTTTTACCTTCACATTGTGCTTCTGCTGCAACTTGCCCAATGCCGTCATTATCGCGTGCAATCGATTGTCAAACATTTGAATCACACAATTAAAGCCGCTGTTCTTCTGACTCAGCAGCTGCACATGTGTACGATATGACTCCAATTCGTTCTGCAATTTGCCGATTTCCCACTCATAACGCTCTTCAATCTGTACAATTCGGAATTAATTTTTCAAAAAATAAATTTATTATTTAATTTTAATTAAATTAAATTGCTTATTTGCAATTCAACGAATTATAAATTACGACAAAATATTAACTAACCGTCGAATATGTTGACCCGACTGGGGAGGCCAGTGACAGCTGCGACGAAGCGGCAACGGCCGGCTGAATGCTGGCGGTCAGTCGGCTGGGCGAACTGAGCGCGCTATTCGCAAATTTCAAATTGGAGTAAATTCGCGCATCGCCATTACTCCGCGCCGACAGAGAGCCTAAAAATTATGAGAGAAAAAGAACAAGTAAAGCTCAGGACTCCCATTCAATTGGTACGCTGTTTGGTTTTAATTTAGTCGGGTTTTTGGGGTTTAAAAAAATTAAATTGTATTTTTGAAGTTTCGACACCGCAAGTCAATAAAATTCAAAATAAGCTCGAATTGCGTAAGCGGTAAAAATTAAATTGCGAAAATATTATTTTGTTGAATAAAATGCAAGATTCTCTTCTCGACAATTTGACCAATAATTGTCTTATTTTGGGAAATTTCGATGTGAGCCCTGCTAAAGTAATTGAAATTTTCTATGCTAATGAGAAATGAAAAGCATAGGCAAAGCAAGCCAAAGGAAAGGTTAAGCCGTTGCGTTGTGTTTTCTTTTTACCAGCAGATTGGTGGTGCTGATTATTGTTCAGTTCCAATTGTCGTGGCAATGAAAGCGGAGGCCGACGATTTAAATGCGCGGAACTTTTCTGTTGTTGTGGCGGAATGGGCAACGGCGGATGTGAACTCTTGGCACATTTATCCCCCCCATAAAGGGCTTCTTCAACAAAATCGCCTCGGGCGATATTTGTGCCGTTTCCGTTGTCATTGGCGTGGTTCAGTGCCGCCAATTGTGCCCTGACATATTCCAGCACTCTTTGCTGTTGGTGGGCTTCATCTCTGTCTCCCCGGGCCCCCCTTCTTCGTTGTCTCTCCTCGTGCTGCTCCAAAACAGTGACCATCGACCGAGACATTGCCGAAAGGGAGGCGGAACGCTGATGGACAGTGCCATAGGCGACGGACGAGCGGGAGGAAGAGCCCGGAGGGGGAGGAGGAGGAGGAGGAGGAAAAAGCGCCGGAGAGGGACACGGCACAGGCAACAAAGGCCCATCGACGGAATAAATGTGCCCTCCTCGACTCCGTCGATGAACTGAAATTGGAAGCGCGTGGAAACGGAAGAGAAGCATAGGTAAGGGCAGCACAGGCAGCAGTCGAATTGTTAGCGTAAGATTATTAAAGAAGCAAATTTGGCAATGCGCCTCAAGCAATTAACAAAGGGATTAATTGATTGATTTAGGCTAAACAAAAGCGGATGTCTTTTTGGCCGTTCAATGAAACAGATCACCGTGGGAGGGATCAATTCTTTTCATTGAACCGCCACTTTCTTTCCCTTAATCGCTTTACTTTTACTGACTGACCACTTGAGAAAATTGCATTTCCATTGGCTTGGGGCGCAAATGTTGCGGCGGATTGGCCATAAGCGTTGACGGAGTAATGATGCCGAGGGCTGATCATCAATGAGTTCATCTGAAGCCGTTGATGAGGCATGCGCGAAATGTTGGCGATGTGCTTCTGTCGGAGGGAGGGATCATCTGCAGCAGCTGTTGGCGGCGAAGGTCGGGCACCGGCAGAAAGCACCCGAAGGTGGGCATGACGGTCCAATGAATGAGTGTGGTAGGCGGGGTGCTGATTACGACGGGGCAACGAATCTACGGAAAGTGATTGAGAGAGAGAGAGTGGTAAGTGATCAGAGGAAGAGAGAGTGAGAGTGGGGAATAGAGAGTGAAATGCTCAGAGAGAGAGAGAGAGAGGGGAAGGAAAAAAATTAAATGCTCATAGAGAGAGAGAGAGAGAGAGAGAGAGAGAGAGAGAGAGAGAGAGAGAGAGAGAGAGATAGAGAGTGACAGGATCAGAGAGAGTAAAATGATCAGAGGAAAATAGAAAGTGATCATTATTATTCTGACCGTTCTGAAAGTGTGCTGCAGCCATTGACGATTGTTGCTGTTGTGCCTCGATCAGTGTTGACCCGGGCGGTCTCATTGGTCCCCGACCGCCGACGTCCCCTGCAGCAACACTCAGCGTGTCGCCATCATCACTTAGCACCATCAAATTGTGCGGTGGTGACAGCACTCGCCGCTGAAACACGCGTTTAAAACGGAATGCCAAATTCAAATTCCGCTCAACAACAAACCGCATCAACAGCATGTCTGCTATGTGTTCCTCCGTTCAACTGTTGTTGCTGTTGATAGTACTGAAATGGCAACCAATCGGCCGCAGTGATTGTATGGTAAGGGCGAAAGGCAGCATTGTTATTGTCAATTGTGGCATTCTGCTGCTGCTGTTGTCGTTGCTGATGATGAAGATGCCGTTGATGATGGTTGCTGTTGTTGCTGTGCTCGTGCCGTGGCACAAATAATTGTCCATTAATTAGAGGGTACTGTTGTTGTTGTTGCTGTTGGTTGTGTTGTTGGTTGTGTTGCTGACTCTGTTCGATACCGCCGCGATTGGGCTGCTCGCAGCCGCTTCTCCTTCCTTCGACCGAATTTTGCACAAAATTAGCAACCGCCGGCGGCGCAGTTGGAAGGCACTGGCACAAAAAGGGCCAAAACAGTTAAAAAGGAAAAGCAGAAATTGCACAAATGTTTTGCCAAAAAGAATTGGCTAACCAAGCAAATAATATTCTGCCCAAATGTCCAATGGGTGGAATAAAAAGGGAGCGGAAGTGTCGCGGGAGAGTGACCCTCCTCCGAAGCCATCCCTCGGCTCCGCCGGGAGACTTTGTCAAAAAGTACCCCCCCCCCCCCTCCATCAGTCGGAGGATGGCCCCTCCCCTCCACCCGCCCCCTCCGTTTCGCAATTTCCCCTCGCGCGTCCCTCCCCCCCCCCCACCATTGCTCTGCTATTTCGCCCTCATTTATGTCCGAAATTTGGACAAATTGGCCATCTCATTGCTTTACGCCTTTGCTTTGCTTTGCTTATCCTTCCCCTTCAAATGCAAATCTTTCTCATCCGCTTCGCTTCCATTCTCATCCTTCATCCATCCCCCTAAAATGACCGAACTTCCGGAAGATGGCGCCGTCCTTACTTATCTGACGTCCCATCTTTTTGCTGTGTCTTTTGTCCCCTTAGGGGCATATTCCTCCAAATTCCGCCAATTAATCAAATCCCTTTCAGAGAAATGTCATTCATATGAAGAGAATTTGAATGCATAATAGCAGAATTGAATTTAAAGCCTATGAAATTTGGTCAAAATCAGCCAAAATTGACTTTTTAGGGCAAATTCATTCAGAAATGAGTCCTTTCCTTTCTGTAATATTTAAAATTGTTCATTCGAAAAAGCACCAAAAAATTATTGGTGTGGAAAATGTTGCCAATTTAACAATATTTACCCCATTTGAAGTCGATGGTCGCTGAGGATCGATTGGGCCAATGCCTGCGGCACTTCCAAAATAGGCACATCCCCTCTGGGCACTTTGGCACTTTTGCAAGAGTTGTCCAGCATTTTGTCTTTCCTTCTCTGCCGCGCTGAGCATTGAATCGCTGAGGGATTAATTTAAAAGTTGTTAAAAATAAGTAAAAATTACGACTTACTTTGGCAGATATCCGTTGGCCCTTTGGCACGAAATGAAGTCAATGTTTTTGTCATGGCCATTTTGTGGGACAAATTGGCGCATTTTGTCTGGAGACAATTGGCCCAAAAGGTAATCGGACGAACTTTAAACATTATTAAAATAAAAAACGATCAAAACTCATTAAATCATAATATTTAAACCTTCCTGTCAGATCATCAGTCGAAATGTCGTCGTCAAATGGTTCAGAAAGACCGCTGGACAATGAGGAACTGTCCTCATAACTAAAACGGGGGAAACGGGCGATAAGAGACAAATTAAACGGACGGACAAAAGAGCACTAATGGAGGGGTCAAACAACGGCATCCCGGGAAGGGATATCTGATGCCAGGGACATATCCATAGGGCACAATGGGGGTCACTTACCCCCCCAGACCAAAAATTCTTTAAGAAAAAAACAAAAAGCACCCTTAAAATAATTTAAATTTTTGCCAGCCAAGTACCCCCTCCAAAGCAAATTCTGGATATGTCCCTCCCTGTCTGATATCCCCCCTCCGTGGGGGGGGGGGGCAATTTTGCAAAAAACTCTGTTATGGACATGCCGTTTTTATACTTTTGTATTTTCTTATTTGAAGAAGCCTGCTTCAACACGCAAACTCTCTGTACATGATGTCTCAACACTTTCCATCCCAAAACCCCGTCGGGTGCCTTTTGTTTTCTTTCAATATTTTTGTCCCTGGGCGTAAAAATTAGGCACACTATTCAGAAAGAGTAATGCGATGAAAAGAATAAAAAGGTGGTAATGAAAAGGGAAAGAGAAGAAGGGAATTGAAAGTAAATCGTTGCCGATTATATTTAAATTTTTGTAGGCGAATTAAAATTCAAATTTTAAAATTCGTATATTGATTTTACGACTCTTTTCATTACTGTTGTTCGTCAGTTTATAAATTAAAATGCAGCGCAAATTCAGCACCAATGACAGAAAACAGTGTAATTTAAGGGGGCGCGGATTTGGACGGATCGAATGACGCCGTGGGGGAAACAAATGGATATATGGACAAATTGGGGGATTTCGATGCACTTGTTAAGTAATGGATGAAGCAACTAACCAAGAAAGATAGCGGAAGAAAATTGGAAGAAGATGAATCGAAAAATTCCATGGTCAGATTTAAAAAACGAATTTGCAATAAGCAAAGTGAAATTGGTTCGGTGGCCACTGAAAAAATGGCCAATTTGGGCTGCGCGGTAAATGGACAAATGTGGACAAACTGAAGGGAGAGGGAGGGAATTGTTGTGCTTGGCCAATGCCCCGCGCTGTGTGTTCCGCCAGTTTGGCTAATTGCATTTTGCAAGGATCGAAGGCACACACTCCGAAACGGAGGGCAACTGAGAGGGGAGAGGGTGGAGAGAAAGGGTGGACGAGAGAGGGTTGAGGGGAGAGGGTGGACGGGAGAGGGTGGAAGGGAGAGGGTTGAGGGGGGGAGAGGGTGGAGGGGAGAGAGTGGAGGGGAGAGAGAGTGTGAACGGGAGAGGGTTGAGGGAAGAGGACGGGAGAGGGTGTAGAGGAAAAGGTGGAGAGAAAGGGTGGACGGGAGAGGGTGAAGGGGAGAGAGAGTGTGGACGGGAGAGGGTAAAGGGGATGGAGAGGAGAGGGTGGAGGGGAGAGCGAGGGATAAAGGGAGGGCATTTTGAAGAGCACCCCATAACTCTTTTCCCCTGCCCAGTCTCCCCCCTCCCCCACTCCTTCACTTTCAATGGGTGAAAATGGTCACTGGTCGATGCCCCCAAGGGAATTCGCAGCGAAGTATTTAATGTTTTGGCCAATAAATAACCAACATGTAAAATTAAGTTTGAGTCTTTGGATGATCCAAAAGTGAGAATAAGTAATGACCGGTCCAAAAAGTGGAGAGTCAAATGGCTTAAAATGGTGGGGGGAAGAAAATGGTCGGAGGGAGTGAATGAAAGGGTAAAATAGCCGCGGGGGATGAAGAAGAGATGAGCTAGCTCATTCATTCATTCATTCATTCATTCAATGGTGCTGCTGGCAACAGTTGGATGATGCTGCGCGAGTTGAATGGGCTGAGTGAGTAAGGCGCCGTTTAAAATATGTACTTCCATCCCTCCCATCCCTTTCATCCCTCCCATCCCTCCCCCTCCTTCCCTTCCATCCTTTCCATCCCCTTCCCTTTCATCCCATGCCATTCATCCCTTCCCTTTCCCTTCCCCCCTCCTTCTTCTTCACAAATTTGTCCTTCCTCTTCCATCCCCACAACCTCAACCTCAATCTTCCATTCATCCGCCCGCCATCCATTCATTCATTCCATCTGTCCCCAAATGCTCTCCATTTCGTCCCCCCCCGCCCTTCAAAGAACATTCATTCAACCCATTGAACCACCATCCAATCCCATCGAAATTGGCGCGTAATGATGGACAAAATAAACGAAACAAAAGCGAAACGATTGGACAAAATTTTTTGAAGTGAAAACGAAAAAACTAACGACAAAATGGATAATTAAACATTGAACGAATTCGCTGTCGGAAGAAATAAAAAGGGCATTTTGAAGTGAAAGTGCAAGTGAATATATTTTCGTTTTTGGCTGTCTTTGCCTTTTTTTTAATTTTTGCTAATAAATGCCAATTATCAAATGAATAAAATGAGAGAAAAACGGTGGGAGAAGAGGAGAGCAAAAGTTTTTTGGAACCAGAAGATGTAAAATAAAAATAAACAATTCTCTCGAAGCGATTTGGGGTAAATTTCTTCGGAGGGAATGGACGGACATTGGCAAAAGGGAAGGGAGGGAAGGCAATTGTGAACTCGGGGGGAAGAAAGAACCCTTTGGGGGATGTGGTCAATGAAAAATGTGTGTTTTTGGGCGAAAGAGTGGCGGCGGCGGTTGGTGACCAGCAGAAGCAGCAGAAGGAAAAGCATTGAGTGGCTGTGAGAGGGAGGGGAGGAGAGGGGGCAAGAGCCAAAGTCACTCCCGTGGGAGAAATGGTCGAACCTTCGGGGCATAAAATGATGCCGGGCGGAAAGGATAGAGTGGCCGGTTGAGGTGGGGGGGGGGGGAGGAAGCCAAGAAATTGGTCGGTGGTCGGTAAAGGCCATAAAAAGACAATGCTTGAGGAAAAAAACAGATCAGCAGATGGAAGGCGAGGTGAGAACAAATCAAAGTGGGCAATTTGTAGAATAAAATGTCAAATCTATATGTTTTTCCTCAATAAAAAGAATCGATTGACTTTTTGGGGTTGCCAGGGCCAAATTGGAAATTGGGGCGGATAAATAATTATGTATAAACAAAAAATGGACGGGGAGGGAGGGGATAAGTGGGGCAGCAAGGGTTCATTAATAAATAAAGTGGACTTGGAGGAGGGGGCAATTAATTTTGGAGGTGTACACAACACAGCCGTCGGGATTTGCTGCTGCTGCTGGGAGGAATCGGCCAAATCCTGCCGAACAGATTCATTGCTATTGCCCACTATTTGTGGCATCTGTTTGTTTGTTCAGCCCCCCATTAGTAAAGTAAAACATGGACAGGAGGAAGGAGGTAAAGAGCAGAGATCTGCTGCTGTTCTCGAGAATGAATCCACAAAAAGCTCACAGCGAAACGGCCATCCGTTGTCCGATTTGTGCCTTTTTGGACATTTTGTCCTTTTTGGGCACTTTGTCCTTTTTGGGCATTTTGTCCTTTTTGGGCATTTTGTCCTTTTCGGGCATTTTGTCCTTTTTGGGCATTTTGTCCCCTCTTCTCCAGCCGATTGGTCGTCCACAATTGACAGCCGTTGAGCCAAACCACCGAATGCCTTCAGGCAATTTTGAATTGTGCGCATTCATTTAGATGAAGCAGAAGGTGGATTTTCTTCATGAATATTTGGGCTGATTGTTGTGATGGACTTCGAATTGCTTTTCCAATATTTGCCGTGTTTAAATGCATTTTCAGTCGCGGCATTGCGAAATAATAAATGGGCGCAATTATGTTTTTAGCTGGACAATGGTGCCAATTGACCTCCCAACGACAAATGACCAAAGAGCGAAGAAAAATGGAGGTGAAAAATTGGACCAAAAGTTAGTGAAAGGTGGCACAGCTTAAGCAGGTAGAAATAGAGAAAATGATGGAGAGAGAAGGGAGGAGAGAAGGGGGAAGAGAGGGAAAAAAGGGGGGAAACGGGGGGAAATGAGAGAAAAGTGGGAAAAAGAGAGAGGAAAGAGGCGGGTGGGAGAGAGGGGAAAAGAGGGGAGGAGGGAGGGAAGAGTGGGACAAATTTGGAGTCGAGAAAAAAAAGGATTTTGGCATCAACCCACCACAACAATTTCACATATTCGGTTCCTTTTGGGGAGCATCCAAATGCTTTCATTCCAACCAAACACACCTTTCTCTGAAGCGGCTTTTTCTCCTTGCCCCTTGCAAAGCCGTTGCACCGTAAGTCTCCCTTAGGTCTAATGCCATCATCAACTTATTGCCTCTGGGGATGTTCTCCGAGTGGAGGTGGCGGGCAGCCAATGGTTGACGCCGAAAATCCAGTTCACTCTCACTGGCATAATCTAAATATAAAAATTTGGGCTTAGACCTGGATTTAGGCTTCTACCTATTATAGGTGGCACTATCTTATCATTTGGGCATTACCTGCGGGGCGACCGGACATTGTTGGATTATTCTGGCAATGATGAAGCTGCTGAGACGGACTTGTGTCCCTCGTGGTGTCCTCTGCCCTTGCGCTTCTTTCGGCGCCATTTCCGCCGTCGCCCCCGGCATTGGCCACCTGTCGCTGTTTGGCGTCACTTTTCGGCCCCGCCGGGTGAGTCCACCCTCCGAGCTTCTCATTCATCCCAATGTTCTTCTGTTGTCCATCCGCCGTCGTCTTTTGTCCCTGTATTTCCATTCTGATGTTGTGCAGCTTCTTCTGCCCGTCCTCCGCCGCTGTCCCTCCAATTGTTGCGCAATTCCCCAAAAGTCCATTCAAATGGTCATTTTTGTTAGCGAAACAATGAAGTTGAATTGTCATCCGTGCGGAGCCGGTCGAGCAGTCGGAGGCGGTTGCCAAGGCGGATATTAATTCATTTGAAGAAGTTTCGTAGACACATTGGGTTGGATGATCACTTTGGTGCCGTTGAGTGATTGTTGGGCTATTGTCTTTGGCTTCTTCCGCTGGTGGAGTGGACAACGATGAGGATGGACAGGGAGAAGCTGAAAGAACAAAATGGCCAAATATACAAAAGCTAATCAAATTAAATCGGCGGATTTTATTTTAAAATTCACTCCCGGATTATTGAAAGGAGAGGAAGATAACAAGGAACAGTGATAATTTAGTGAAAATGAAAAGGTTTTGCTTTGCTTTTCGCTTTATCCGCGCGCGATATTGGCACATTTTGTGGGGGGGGGGAGAAGGGGGAGAAGGGGGAGAAAGGGGAGAAGGGGGACTGATGAAGGCGGCCAAGTCGACAAGGCTTCTTCTGCTGTCAGCAGGTCGGTGGTCAATGTCCAAATGACACTTCACTGCATTTCACTTCGCCCGTCCGTCGTCCGTCCGTTGGCCTTTTCAACTCAAAGTGCCAATCCCTCTTCTCAATAATGCAATTAGCCCCTTCCAACATCCATGCCACCCCTCCCCTCCCCCCCCCCTAATACTCTCATGAATAATTAATGTCCGTCCAATGGTGGCCAAGTTGAGTTTCTGAGAAGACCTTAACAGACTGCATAATAAACAGGACACGGGGTCAGTTGGATGGATCAATTACATGCAATGCGATGATTTAAAATGAGAAACTTGCAAAAAAATGATAGATCACAGAGGGGAAGAGAGGGGACAAAGAGCGGAATAAATGAAGAGGATGACGAAATAACGGATGAGGATAGATATATGGCATCATGGAAGATGATGAATATGATGGCATCATGGATGAGGATAGATATGATGGCACAATGGAAGATGATGACACAATGGAAGAGGATGAATATGATGGCATAATGGAAGAGAATGAATATGATGACATCATGGAAGAGGATAAATATGGTGGCATAATGGAAGCGGATAAATATGGTGGATATGATTGTATTAGATGAGAATAAATGAAACCATAACGGATGAGCATGATGGATATGAGAAAAGTGTCACTTTTTCAGCCTTAATCCAACGCCCCGCCCCATTTTCCGATCGGACATTTTCGTAAATCATTCAAAACTCTATCAGCGAATGAATGGGCACTAATGAACAAAACAATCGCTGCTGTCCACTCACTCATCCCTCGCTCCGGTGAACCGAATGGTCAGCAGATTTTCACTAATTAGCGAATTTATTGGAGCAAATTACATACAATGATGAGAGGAACGGGGAGAATGGGTAGAGATTTGGTCGGATTGTGAGGCCAATTACAAAGCCCCCTCCCCGTCTCCTCTTAATTCTCTCCTCTCAATGCACTCTCTCCTCTCTCACTCACTCCCTTTCAGTGCGCTCTCTTCCCCCCCCCCCTCACTCCCCCCCCCCTCCCCGTCTCCTCTCAATTCTCTCAATGCACTCTCCTCTCTCACTCACTCCCTTTCAGTGCAATCTCTCCCCCCCCTCTCACAATGGGAATGAGGGCGACGGCGGACGCAGTCCGTCCGAGTTAGTTTACGCTTTAGTATTTACATTTACGAATTAACAAAGTTCGGAATGATATTTCAAATCTCGAATCCCGACCTTGCTCCTCCCTGAGAACACTCATCAATTTTGTCGGTGCCATTGGCGGCGGTACTGACGGTGATGGGCATTCCTCTCCACGACACTTATCCGATGGCATTTTTTCCTCCGCCTTTTCCTCCGTCCCTCCGGGCGACCTTTGCATTGCCAATTTTGGAATGCTCAATCGTTTAGCCGGCACCGCTTTTGCCAGTTTGGAAGCCTTCTGGGCATATTGTCTCTGAGGGATCGGTGGCGGTTCAAAGCATAGTTTCACTTTGTCCGAATTCTCGTCAATAAACTCAGCAGCAGATTTTCCGATCACTAATGCTTCACCTTCAGTGGCATTTTCTGAACATTTGGTACTGATCAGAATAAATCAATGCGATCAGTTGGCATTGGCACCTTTCTGCGGATTCTGTCTGATTAGCTGCTGCTGCTGCTGCTGCTGTTGACAATCAACGGAACGTTCTTCTTCATTTGGCTGTCGCTGAAGCATCGGAGTGACCACGCCGACAACCAAAGTGTGCGCATTACGGCGCGAATCACTGCTCATCGGCGATTTGGGGCCCTCCGAGTCGGAGTCCGCTGACAAAGGACGCCCTCCGCACAGAGAGGGCGGCCGTTTCGTTGCCGGCGGCGTCGGCTGCGTTCCGTTGGAAAGCATTGAAATGCCTTTGACCGCCAGAATTGGCTTCTTCTCCTGAATTGATTGGATCAGACTTGAGGTAAGCACACTTAAGCACAGTTTTTGCACAGAATGGGCGAGGGATTTGTTCCAATTTTATTGCCCTCTTTTTTTACCGTCATTTGTGGAGAATGTGTCGTTTGGCATTTTTGCTGTTCTTTTCCCAATGCTTCTTCTTCTTCTCGTCCCTCCTCCTCCTCTTCCTTTTTCTCCAATTCCCTTTTCATTATTTCCTTTTTTTGTCCGTTCTTTGTTTTCTTTTCTGATAACGCTTTTTCGTCGTTGTTCTTTTTTGAGTTGGAATTGGCCCTTCTGAAAGCGTTTCCTGTTCCAGTCGACGAACTGCTTGAACTTGTGGCCATCAATGAGGTTGGAGTTTGAGATGGCTGTGAACAAATTTTATAAAATAATCTCTTTCATATAGCTGTTTGATCCATCGGGGCGCGATTTTTCGGGGATCAGGCACCTTTTTTTCTTTGTATTTATTGCTTCTAAGAAAATAGAGCCTTCGAATGAAATTACCTTTTTGAGATGGCCCCCCGTTTTGGGCCTTGCCCTGCTCGAACTGTTTGAACATTGTGAGGTGTTCATCTGCTGGCATTGCGTTGGCGCGGCTCTTCCCGCTGCTGTGCCGCCGCTCTTTGCTGAACTGTCAGAACAATTGCTCACATTCATTGGCATTTGCCGTTGCTGGGACTGATTCGCTGTTGTGCCGTCGATGGACTTAATGCTGCCAGCAGCACAAATGGAAGAACAAATCCTTCTGCTGCTGATGCTGGTGGAAGAAGAAGGCGCCAACAGCAGCGACTTTGAAGTCGAAGAAGTTGTTGTTTTCCTTAAGCAAAACATTAGTCGTCGCCCGGAGGATTTATGAAAAAGCACCCCCTAAAGATTGTATTTAACCCCCTCCACTGAAACCCTGGAAAGGGCTACGCCCCTGCCAGAGACAAACCCAGATAAGGACCTGGGGCAGGGGTACATGCTGGTAAAAATCAGGAGTTATTTTTATTCGGTCTTGGGGGAGGGGGGCACCCCGCACCGCAAGCCTCCTCCAGGCACTTTTCCCAGCCCTACCAACGCCATCTGTACCAGGGATGTAATTGGATGCCGAAAAAGAAGGTCCGGAATTCCGGCATCTGATGGCATCCCTGCTGATCTGTGTACCACATCCCGCCCTCTCCCTCTCCCCTGCTGATCTGAATACTTCACCCTCTCTCTCTCTCTCTCTCCCCTGCTAATCTCTCTCTCTCTCCCTTGCTGATCTGTGCCACTTCCCTCTCTCTCACTCTCTCTACCTGATTTTGTTGTTGTGCCCGCTTTGGTCTTTTGCCGCGCTGCCGCTTGAAGCGTTTGCTGTTGCCATTTGCTGACGCATTTCGTTTTCTTCTGCTCGGGATGAATGACCACCAGTGGAGGAAATTGGCATGTCAAACTGTGGACAAATTAAATAGAAACAATTTTCAGAAAATTAAAATTAAATTAATTCTGTTATTGTTATTGCCTTTGGGAGGGAGTGCCTTTATATTTATTTGTGCGATGTCCGTCAATCAAATAATATCAAAACAGCCCTTTGGGGGTCATTCAATTCTTTCGATTTTACTCTTCCGATCAGTTGAATTCACTCTGACCAACTGCTGCTTCTATTGGTCAAAAGCTTGTCCAAAATGATCATTTGGTCTAATCGAAGCATCGCGAAAATCCCTTTGAGGGATATTCAAAAAGCAAGCAGCAGTTGGTGTTTGTGGAGCGATTATTGGTCGGGGGGGAAGAGCAAAGTCTTTGTGACAACCGACTCGCTCAGCTGAGGCGGGGGAAAGAGACAGACACTTTTTTACTTTTGAAAAGTACAATAAAGGGCCAATATAAGTAATTAAAAAAAACAAACGAAAATATTTATATTTTGTGTTAATTTTCTAAAAATAAAATAAGTTATCGTTCCCCTCTCTCTCTTTGTCTCTCTCTCTCTGTCATCACTCACTTTTTGCGTGTTCCTCCTCTCTTTTTCTTCTCTGTCCTCCTCTTTCGCCCCTCCAACTGCAAACAATCGCAGTCTGTGCATCTCTTCTGCCTCCGCTGCTTCTCCGCCTTTTGTATCTTTGATTTCTGTTGTTGATCTGATCACAGTTGAGCTGTGCCGTTTGGGAGGCACGGGCTTCGTCACAATCGGAACTCTGCTGAGATGCGAAGTTCGATTGGATGATGAGACATTGGTCGGAAGAGACGATGAGGCGCTGACGAAGACGGACAGCGGAGGGACAGAAGCGGATGAGGGGGGAGAAGCGGATGAAGGGACAGAAGCGGATGAGGGGGGAGAAGCGGAAGAGGGAGGAGAAGCGGATGAAGGGACAGAAGCGGATGAGGCCGGAGTTTGGCGGTTTGGCTTTTGATGGTGTTGAGGTACGCAAGGAATGGAGCACTGATCGGACCGCTGAACAAAGAATGACCAAAGAAAATGCCATCGAAAAACAATTAAAGTTTTATGACAATGGACGATCTTAATTCAGAATTTGAACACAGACTTTCGTTGAATGTTCCTTATGATGTTCTTCTGTTGTCGGTGGATTAACAGATCGGCTGTCGGATCGAAGTGCTGCCGATTTTGAACGAGCTGTTATCGCTGAAGGCTGTCTCAGAACAGACTTTTGAGGCTGT
Organism: Heterodera carotae; assembly: GCA_024500135.1. Taxonomy (NCBI): domain Eukaryota; kingdom Metazoa; phylum Nematoda; class Chromadorea; order Rhabditida; family Heteroderidae; genus Heterodera; species Heterodera carotae. The sequence continues at coordinate 38,210 of JAKKIK010000052.1, forward strand.
AATTTCTGCTGAACAATGTCAGCCGGGACAGAAGAGTCCCGATGTGAAGACACAGACGAATTGTAGACGATGGATGATTTGGCTGCCAAGTTGGATCTTCAAATGGGACGGGCACAAAAATTTTTGCAGGTAAATTCTGCCGAAGAGCGTTTAGTCAAATGATCGGAACACAGAAACAGAAAATGGATTGATCACTCGGAGAGGCAAAGTGCTTAACCCATTAAAAAATGTTAGGGCCACATTTTTCACTTTTATCTTCGAGAAGAGATGTTCGAAGTGAAGTAAAACATCTGTGTGAAAATTGGAAGAAGGCGAGAGGGACCCTACCGAGCAGTAATTGGTTGGGCTTGTGGTTGATTGTTGGGAGAAACGACGGCCGAACTTTGGGGGGGAGGGAGGGGGGATAGGGGGACGGGAGAGGGGAATGGGAGAGCATGGGGTATGTGGATGGGTAGGGGACGAGGCACGGGTAAGGGAGGAGCAGAGGAGGAAGAGGGGAGGGAGAGGGACGGGGGGAGTGCGAGGCCAGGGGGGGAGGACGGGGGATAAGGGGACGAGGGGGGGAATGAGAGACAATGGCAGAGGATATGGATGGATGATGGCATTTATTGTATACTTCAACAACAATGAATACTCGTTTAACGCTCACTTCCGTTTCAAATTGTTCCCCCTTACCCCTCCGGCACTGCGCTCTTTCTGTCAGCGTCTCGACCCTTGCTGCTGTTTCTGCTGCTGCTTTTGTTTGTCCCCTCGGTCTTTGTCGCCGTTGGCAAAACAGTCGAATTTGGCGTACAAATTCGACTCGTGTTCAAAACTGATGGGGAAACGAAGTCAACTGAATCAAGGGACCAAAAAGTTGAGACCAAACGATTATCAGATTATTTGTGAGTGTTATCAGCGATCGGATCAAATGAATGAATGAATTGACCCGTCAAATTTGCATAATCCGTTCTTCCATTTTGAGGTTATTCACATTTTATTAATACAGTCACAATGGAGTTGAGTTAGTGGTCATCAGCAGAGAACAAATGAATGAATGCTAAGTATCCATTCTCACTCATTTTTAAGGTAAAAATAATGAATTCGGTCGCGCAAATAGCCCCAAAGATCTTATACTCCAAGGACATGGACAAAAACGGAGGTGAGAAGGAAAAGAAGTGAGCTGATTTGTGAGGTATGAAAGAGAGAGGTTTGGGAGGGGAAAAGGGAGAAATAGGGGGAGAGGGGGGGGGGAAGGGGGGGGGGCTTACTTTTTGGACGAATGGTCGCCCCATTAAAAGGGCCATTCTGCTGCTGCTGCTGAATGAATGGAGGATGAAGAATGATGAAAAGTGGTGGTGGATGAATGAAAAGAATAAATGATGCTGGAAGGGTGATGATGATCATGACAGCATAGAGGAGGAAGATGATGATGAGAAAACGGAGACGGGGACACGAATTGGAGAAGGGCCATTAATCGGAGGAGAAAAAAGAGGAAGAGACAAGCAAAGAAAGAGACTGGGAGAACATGAGGAGAGGGGAAAGAGACGAAAAATGTGAAGAGGAAGTGTGAGATGGAAGAAAGAGAGAGAATTGAAGAGAAACGGGAAGAATGAAAATAAAATGAAAGTGAGGAAGAAGACTCTCGCACAGCAATCACTAATGATGAACATGAACATCATTTTCATTTATTAATTCAAAAAGTCACACCTCTCAGCAAACCATCCGAAGCATTTGCTTTTTGCGTTGCACTGCTTCGACTCGTTGTTGGCACCAATCGGCTTTCGTTTGTGCTCGTTCCGTTTGGCTTTTCCGTTTGACTCAATGGCTGCGATGAGACAACGGAACGCTTGGCGGATAAAGCAGATATTTGGGGCGGACGTAAGGCACTCCGATGAGTGCAAGCGATTCTGGAACAATTTAAACGATAAGTTCAAAAAGGCATCCAAATCATCCACAAGTGGTTGCATAATGCATTTATCCCTTCGAGCTTATTTGGAAAATGTTAAGGAAGGAAAATTTTGTAAATTTAAATTGAAACGCAATTCCTAAAAACCGAATTTGTACATTTACATAAAGCCGCCGGCAGAAGCGAATTGCCGGGTTTGGATTTCATTGTTGGCAATTCAATGGCCATTGGAATTTCGAAAGTGACCGGCGGTAAAATGAGAAAGCCCCGCGGGGGATGCCCTTGGGAATCGGAAAGGGTGGCAATTGGCAATTATTTCTCCGCGAAGAAATTAATTAAAATTCCAGGAAATTAATTAAAAATAGCGAACGAGAACAAAAGAGGTCCCCACTCTTCGGGTCACCTTGCTAGTCGAGAATTGCCGATCTTTGGATGTTCGCCTTGGCCTTGCCCCTTTTCCCGTGTCCCTTCCGTCGATGCCACTGATGAGTCTGGTGCCATTTTAGTCGCCACGGGCTTCGTCGACGAGGCTTCCACGGCTCGATTTTCCGGCTGATGTCTCTGTTTAGGGTAAATCTGATACGATTTCCTTTTTCGTAAAATTCAAGTGCTGTTTGAGACTAAAATCCCGAGACTCGAGACCAAGAATTGAAACCGATACTCGGACCGAGATTTGACCTTGAGAATCAGTGGCCAACCTCTTCCCTGCCGCTGGCACTGTTGTTGACGGTGTTTGTCGTTGTGACTGTTGATGAACTGCTTGCGGTAGTGTGGCAGGTGCTGTAACCGGACGAATACGAACTGAGCGTGGCCGAATTTGAATGGAATCGGCCACCAGAAGCAGCACAAATTGGTGCTCTTATTGAACAGTTTGGCGACTGAACAAACAAAAGCTGCTGCCGTTGTTGTTGTTTTGCAAGCTTTTTTTCATTTTGGCATTGGCAGTGATAAAGCGACAATTGGTAAAGCAAATGGAGAATGGCGCCGAGATGGCCGTTGCGAATATCTGCAAAAAGTGAAAATGGTATAAATTGTCTAATCAAAAAATGACGGTAACAAATCAATGAGTCGGAGAATCACTGATCATTTGATCACCCTAAAAAGCATACTTAATATTTTATTTGGAGGATGACATCACAATTTCGAAAATTTTTCAGGAGTTTATGGTAATCATCCATCCATCCTCTCTGAGCAGCAGTCCCCCCCCCCTCATTCCCTCCCACCCTCTCCATTCCCCCCCCCCTCATCCCCCCGTCTCCCGTCCCCCCCCCCCCTCATTCCCTCCCGCCCTCTCCCTTCCCCCCCCCCCTCATTCCCTCCCGCCCTCTCCCTTCCCCCCCCCCTCATCGCCCCGTCTCCCGCCCCCCCCCCCTCATTCCCTCCCGCCCTCTCCCTTCCCCCCCCCCCTCATCCCCCCGTCTCCCCCCGTTCCCTCTCCCACAATTTATGTGGTCGACCGTTCGTTTTAATTATGACACAAACAAACGTTATTAGCAGCAATAAAAACGTCAATACACACTTGTACCTTATGCAATAAAAAAAAGAAGTTATTTTTTCATTCTTCTAAATTGTTAATGTCCATTTTTTGGGTGGGATAACCATTTGGTGAAGCAATGAAAAGGGCGGAGATGGGACGAGGATAAAGTCAAGTGGAGCGAAACAAGCAAATTTATACGCCTGTTCACTCAATCGGTGCTTTTGATGGTCAATGAAGCGGAAATGTCGATGATTGGACAAAAGAGGGGGAGGGAGAAGTAAAACGTTTTGGATTTGTGAAAGCCCTTGGAAAATAATCACTGAATCGTAATTACACCCGAAGCAAACATTCAAATTAGAAACAAATCCCTGAAAATGGTACAAATCCAACGAATTGCAATTTCAATGCCAATAATATTTCAGTTGGTTTCAAATTCGCTGATTGGATTTGATTTTTGAAGTAGCAGAGAAGTAAAAGAAGAGAACTCTCGGCAGATTTATGGATGGTACAAGGACCATTAATTAGCCTGCTGGTGGGAATGAGTGGATAATCCGGATCGGATCGGAACAGAATTAGTGGAGCGGCAAAATGAAGGATGGCGCTGGAGGGGCTGACCGAAGAAGAGAGGCCGCTGATCACCGGGGGGGGACTGATCGGTAGTTGCCTTTCCGTCGGTGGGTCAATTAGAGTGAACATAAAAAGAGAATGTACAAAATGAGTGCGTGGGGCCTCTGATCAGCGGAATATGAACGAATGAGAAGCGAATGGACTGTAACGGTGCGAATCGATTATGGATCGGACAAAACACCTTTTAAAAGGTTGCTCTGATCGCGGCGACAACGAAAGGTCATCAATCAGCAGACAGACAAACAGACAGACAGACCACACCGTCAGTCAACCCAAATTAGGAATGCACTAATGGGCCATCCGCGCAGATAACGCGATGATGATAATGGAGAGGAGCGGATGATTGACGAAATTGCGCAGATTGGCACAAAAATTATATATAATTTTTGAATTTGTCTTTGCAATATGGAAAGGACTGCTGATCAAATTGAATGAGAGTGGCTCATAAAAATCATCCCAGGATTATGTGATCTCGACGGAGAGTGTCTAAAAGTAAGGGAAAAACAAAGGAATGTGAGGGGAGATATCCCTATCATCCTTCCCTCATCACATTCCATGTCCCTCCCCCTTCATCGCAAATCGCAATATCCCCCCCTACCAATATCCCCCTACCCTCTCCCCTACCAATATCTCCCCCCCCCCTACCAATATCCCCCCCCCCCTACCAATATCTCCCCCCCCTACCAATATCCCCCTACCCTCCCCCCTACCAATATCTCCCCCCCCCCTCCTCCTTCTCTGCTCATTCATTCCCTTTACATTTGTCCCCCCCGGCCGACCGCCCCTCTCAACTCAACTCAAGCAGTGTGAGCTTAATAAATAAATAGAGATTCATCATCAGAGTGGTGGTTCACTTCGTGACTAAAAGTTGGACGAAAAGGGAAGTAAAATGTCGAGGAAAGCAAAAACAATTGTCAAAGGGAAAGAGGCGGCAGCAGCAAAAAGTGTCTGATCGGAAGAGAGTCAAAGAATGGACGAACTGATCGGAGGAGAGAATGTGGGAAAGGTGGAGAGTGGCAAGGCAAAAGTAGAGGAACGAAGAGGAATTTGTTTTCCTCACACACTTCTCATCCCCTCACACAAACAAATCCGATCCTATACACAAAACATTCATTGATAGGGGTGCAAAAGAGTGAGTGGGGGAGAGGGGCAGAGAGAGGGGGGGGGGGGAGGAGTGAGTGGGGGAAGAGAGAGAGAGAAGGGATGAAAAGGACCCAAAGGGCCCTCGTCCCTATTTATGCTTCTGCTGATCATTACAAAAAATGATGATCAATTATTTATGAAGCTAAGCAAACAACAGGAAGAGATTTTGGCAAACGGCGCAGATTTTTATTAGTCAATTAAATATATAAATAAATAATTATACTTCAAATAAAGATTATTTCCATTTTTAACATTTTAAAACATTATAAATTATATTACATTTTTGAAGTTGCACAGAGTCATTTGAATTTATAATGGATGAAGCAGGGAATGAAATAGTGCGAAAGCGAACTCTAAAATGAGGGGACAAAATACGAAAATCATTTTTCTTCCAGACAGAAAAGTGGTCCTTTTGGACATCGAACGATGGAAGAGAAAGAGTCGTTCAAAAACAAATTTAGTCGCTGTAATGAAAATTGGGATAAAGGATAAAGGAAGACGGATGGGTGAGAAATATTTAGAGTCAAAGAGGAAGAGGACAGAAAGGAGGAGGAGGAGGGGACAAATTGGAATGAGAGGGAAGATGAACGAAGATGAGGAACAAAAAGTAGCAAGTCGGAGGATAAAGAAGGATGAAGGGATAATGGAGGATGAAGGGATAATGGAGGATGAAGGATAAAGAAGGATGAAAGGATAAAGATGAAGGATAAAGAAGGATGAGGGGATAATGGAGAATGAAGGATAAAGAAGGATGAAGGGATAATGGAAGATGAAGGATAAAGAAGGATGAAAGGATAAAGATGAAGGATAAAGAAGGATGAGGGGATAATGGAGAATGAAGGATAAAGAAGGATGAAAGGATAAAGATGAAGGAAGGATGGGAGATGGAAGGTGAGGGCGATTACTAATGACGAAAAACAAATAAGGATAATGAATGAAGGAAAAGGTGGAACCAAAGAGAAAGAGGAAGAATTGAATGAGGAAGAGAAAAAGGAACAACTAAAGGCAAACATACAAATAGATGCAATTGATGAGATGTTTTTTTATCTAAACATTATCCAATTTTTGTTGATAAATGTTGGAAAGAGTGAAATTAGTGGGAATGGAATGGGAGTGGAATGAAGTGAGGGTTGGGTAGGCGGATGTGGGGGTTTACCCTCAATGAAGTGGGGGTTGGGTAGGCGGATGTGGGGGTTTACCCTCAATGAAGTGGGGGTTGGGTAGGCGGATGTGGGGGTTTACCCTCGCCCATACCCATGTCTCTATCTACTCAAATGTGGTGTCAGGTTTTTCCGGGTGTCGGAGGATTATCAGGAAGTCGCGATAAAGTCGCGCGATGGACCAAAGACTGTAAATGCCTAACGGCGTATGTCCAGCATTAATTGTTACCTTTTGCCTGAATTGTGCCAATCCGAGGGACGCCGATGTGGCACAGAAATGCCAAGCTGTGTTTGATGCTAACCAGCTAAATAAGTTAGGTAGTTCGATCACAGACATTATAGGGTTGGTCGGGACCGGGAATAGTCCGGGTTTTTTTTACCGGGAATCAAAACTTGTCCCGTTTTTGACCGGGACTAACGAGATCCCGGTCCGTGTTTTTGTGAAATTCCCAGTCTCGACCAACCCTTGCCAATTGTGTGCCATGCTTTTACCGGGTCGCTGTTTGAGAGAAGTGACACTAATTTCTCTTTGGGCACTTTTTGGAATTCGAACGCTGAAAATGGGAGAATAAAACATTTAATGTACATAAAGGATTTGATGGAACAAGGAAAACAGAGACGAAGAACAGTCGACCTTGGAATTATCTGATCAAAAATGCGTGCGAATGAAATGAATAAATGGTCTCTCAGTTCCATTCCGAAAAGCAGAGTTTTTCATTATTTTGCATTAAAATTCAATAGGCAATTTATATAAAAACATTTAATCCGTGCTGACTGACTGATTGAGTGGATGAGCACAATTAACTTGTGCGGCACACAAAGGTCGCCTGACAAATCCGTCAATGGCGGCAAATTGGCAGCCAACAGGTGGTGGTTGGCCCACTCTGTGTAAATCTGAAGTGTCCAAACACATTATTAACATTGGCATTTATTTTATTTTTGTAAAATAAATTTCAAACGTCTAAAAGTTGTCTTTCTTTCTTTGACATTGGCGGATTTAGCCCATTGAGCATCAACAAACAAATTCCCATTTAAAAAAGGGAAGACTCGCGTGATAGCTGCTCATCCCCTGCCCTTGGGATGATGGCCGGTCACTCATTGGAAGGCTTTTTGCAATGGTCGGCAAAATGTGCCCATGCCGCCCCCTCCCCGCCGCGTCTGTCGGAGAAATGCCATTCTTTGGACACTGACTTTCCCCGGGGAATGAATGCCGGCCGCCGCTCAGTGTTTGTGGCAGAGGCAATGGCATTTGTTGGATTTACGAAGGTGTCAAACAAACATTTGGTAGCCATAATGATAATGATGATGATAAGTGAAAAGAGAAGAGTGAAAGAAGAGAGTTGGGTTGTGAAAGGGGTTTTGTTTTATTTATTTTAAATACTCAAAAAATGGCAATTTATTCATCGCGCACCCTTTTCTCATAATGCATTTTTGCAGTTGGTCCATTCTTTTCTTTTTCATCCAATTGCCATGATCCCTCTAATAATGCGGCATTTTTCTTATTGGGAGACTTGCGACGAACAAATGGCGACGATAATTTTGGGAGTGGCGGAAATAAACGCATTTTAAATTTAATAAATTAATATTATTATGAACAAAATCATCTTAAATGACAAATTGAAATATTATTTTGTGCCGAAGACTGACAATGTGTCACAAGAATTGGCATTAGCATAAGTGAAATGGTGACAATGTCGGTGGATTTTGAATGGATCTGAAGGGTTTTGGGTTGGTGAATTTTAATTTAGACACAAAAGGGGGTCGATGGAAATGCAGAGAGGGGAGGGGGAGAAGAGGGGAGGGGAGAGAGGAGGAAGAGAGGGGAGTGGAGAGGGGAGGAAGAGATGGGAGAAGAGAGGATGGGAGGGGAGATGGGAGGGGAGAAGAGGGGATTGGAGAGGAGAGGGCAGAAGGGGGGATGGGAGGGAGAGGGGAGGAAGGGATGGGAGGGGAGGGGAGGAAGGGATGGGAGAGGGGAGTGGAGAGGGGAGGAAGAGATGGGAGAGGAGAGGGGAGGGGAGGGGAGATGGGAGGGGAGAAGAGGGGATTGGAGAGGAGAGGGGAGGGGAGGGGAGAGGGGCTGATGAGACGAATGGATGAAGAAGTGCCAATGCCAACAAATTCAGCGGATACCATCCCTTCTATTATTGTATCTCTTATACAAATACTTACAATGCCTGTGAAGAATTGACACTAAAGAGTTAGAAAAAAAGAACAACCAAAGTTAGTGGTGGCCGCCAATCATTTGGCCATGTCATTTTTCCTATTTCTAAGTGGCCAGCCACCCATTGGTGTGAGGGTGCAAAATGGTGGGGGGGGGAGGCCGGCCGCTCTCCACAAAATGACCTTATTAGCGACGGAGGGACTTCAACACGGAGAAAAGCAATTTGTTCCTTGCACTCTCTCTCTCTCTCCATTTGCGCAACCGCTGATTAGCCTGGACATTGGCAAGAAAGTGAAGGGGGGGGGGGGGGGAGGGAATGTCCAGGCAAATTAACGAAGGAATGGAACGGAAATGATGAGGGGGGCGGGGGCAAGGAGAAGGCAAATAAGGGATTGAATTATTGAGGGGGGAATTGAAGTGAATAGGCGGGGCGGGGGACACAAAACAAATTTAGCTGAATTAAATGAATTGCAAAATACAATAATTGCTGTGGGGCCGTTGCCCGGAAGCATTTATTTTGTCGGGGGACGAGGGGAGAACAAAGTTAACACAAACATTGCTGTAGTTATGACTCCGGCCGTTGTACCGGAAACTGGAGTTGTTTGAGCTCGGATTACACAATGAATGAATGAATGAATGAATATCCCGCCAAGCAATGGACACAAATGCCAATCCAATCTTTGAGTGTCAAATAAAATGCCCGATCGAATCTTTCAATTTTTAGCTGGATCCTTCCAAAGTGAAACTTGTCGCATTCTGCTGCTTGGATTTTTAAATTTTCTTAATTTTCCCCGTTAACAATTCATTCCATTTTTCAAAGTTCGGCGTTTTGTTGTTAAAATTGAATTTTGCCTTCAAAACTTGTTCTCGCCTTGGGCTGGCTACTTTAACTCTTCGGGGAATGAACGAAGTCCATTCTTCAAAACATCGTTTTGGCTTGCCCTTCCCTTCACGCCTTATTAAAATCCTTCTTCCATCCATTATTCGATTAGCCCAATTTTATCCCATCCATTTCCTTTTCCTCCTCCGAATTAGCATTCCATTCGCGCACTTTCTCTTCTCTTTAGCCCTCCCATAATCCATATTCAGCCAAAATGAGTGTGAACCCCGCGGCGGCGTTTCATTCTCTCCTACAAAACCCTCGCGGGCACTGTTGCCTGCGGCAACCTCAGAAAGCGATATGAAATTGAAGTCCGATGCTTCTTCTTTTCCTTCACAACTAATTAAACATTGAAAGCCAAACAGGAGCAAGTGATAATAATTTCATCTTATCATTTAGGGCTTGAAGCCTGGAGGATTTGTTAGAATGAAATTGTTTTGCATTGCTCACCGGTATCAATTCGGAGTTGGCACCCGGTAATTTGGGCAGTTGTTCATCATTTTGTTGTTTATTTATGGCAAATTTTTGTTGCTCCTTCTTGCCTCCAGTTCGTTTCTTCTCCATCCGATGACAATTCTCCATTTTATGTTCGTCCATATGTCCGAATTCGAATTGTTTTTAGTGAATTCCAAACGGCAACAAAATTGGTAATTGTGAACCATTTAAAACGCAGTCACATCATTCAGAATAATAACATTTTTGTGTGTTTGAAAAATTGGGGGGAGGGCGATGGAGTGATTATGATTATCCAATTGATTGGGGAAAGAGAATTTCGGAGAAATTTAAATAAATTTAGCTGTGAAAATGAATAAAAACATTTGTGCTTAAAGAGTCTCTCTGAGGGAGGCTTTTTTGGCATAAGAACCCTCAGGGAATTTCATCGGAATGAGGATGGCATTGGGAAGGTATGAGTCATCCCACAGCCACTAATTCGCGAGCAAAAACATAATGCAGTGCACCAATAAATAGAAAATAAAACCAAAAAATGTGATGATTAACAATTAAATCGGGTCTTGTTGGCAACATGGACGGACCTTGGGGGCAAGGGGGGGATACAAAGAGTGGCGATAGGTTCTATGCTTAAAGGACAATTTAGTCGCTTGTCCCGACGGATGATTTTTTGTTTCCTTCCGGACAGCATTTACTATGCGTGTCCAACTCCCACGTCGTCCTCCCCGGGGGGACGTTTGTGCCTCGGGCTATTCCAAAGTGACTTCTATTTCTTCGTCCTTTTGTCTTCTTCGCTCCATAATGCAGCATCTCGAAAAAACATGCGTATCCGCCCCCCCCCCCCGCCTTCCCTCGCCCGCCCCATCCCAACGCTTCCCTCTCGGGATGAAAGGCTCCATGTCTTTGGCCCACCCATCCCTTCCAAGTCCAATTCCCTTATTTCGGGCCCACTTTTTTCGCCCATTTCCATCCATTTTTCTCATCTTCCAAATCCACCATTCGTATCCCCCACACCACTCTTTGTCTTCTATTGCTGTTGGTGAATTTGGTCCTTCCTCGTCTTCTAATGGCTTCGCTGTTGAAGGAAGACACTGTGCACTAAGAAAAAAAGGCAAAGGGCAAAACCAATGTGTAGTCCAGATTTACAAATAAATCGCGTATCAAAAAAGAACCACTCAGTGATTATTAGGTGGAATTTCATGCAATTCTTTATAAAAATTATGTCTGACCACCATATTTATCGTATAAAAACGAGAAATTGTGAGAAAGTATTGAATAAATAATTAGATAGTACTTTTTAGTGTTCGGCAAATGAGATTTTCGGTATTCGGTATATACCGCGGTATATACCGAAATACCGCGGTATTATACCGAAATACCGCGGTATATACCGAAAATACCGCGGTATTTCGATATATACCGAGGATTTCGGTATAAAAAATACCGAATACCGATACCGTGCCGAACACTACTTTTGAGAGAACGTATCCAAAAGTAAACGGTATACTCTTTTTTTTTTAAATCACGAAAAATTAAGGAAAAGTGGGATATTTTGTCATTCAATAGAAATTGAAAACCCATGTTGAGAAGATTTTTTGAGGTAATCCTTCAACTCCAAAAATAAGCATTAAAAAGAATAAGAAAATCTTCAATAAATGCTTTTATCTTTTCAATGGGAATTAAATTTAGCGTCAAAAACGTAGTGCAAGGGTCACATCGGTCCGTTATGAAACATTAACTGTTTGTGCGCATCCGTTGCGTCCCGTGTATGTCGCCATTGTGCGATTAAATCCAAAAAAGTCGGCAATTGAATTCACAGCCCGAGCCGGCAAAAATCCCTTCAGTGCGACCACAACATTGGCAGTCCATGGCAAAAAAAGTTCATCAGCATCAACGCGCACCTAAACGGTTCACAGATAAATTATTCCTAATAAAAAAATATATAAGAAGTTTAGTTAAAAGTGTACCGCGTGCACAATTCGCTTTACAACGTATTCAGGTCTCAAAATGGGAAACAAGCAACTGTACGATCGGACACCGTTGAACATCCCAGTGCTAATGTAGTAAGTGCAGACTGTAAATTAGAATTTCTTCGTCATGCGGTTATAGATTTTCACCAGTTGTCACGGTAATTGGTACGCAGAGTTCTGCCATTTCCAGCCTAAGTGCCTCGCTGAATCCTACGGCGCCGAATTTGCTGGCGCAACTGGAAATTAAGTAAATAAGGCAATCTTGTAGAATAGTGGGTACGCGCGGGTTTCATAACCAGCGTTCAAATACGCCTTAAACCCAAAATAACGGAAAAATGGATATTCAATTTTTCAAATTGACGAAAACGTTCTTCAACTAAAAAAATTGTTGTAAATTTGCGCACTAATCAACGAGTCCATTGATGCCAGCCACTCCTGCCAACGAAGCGACGTTAACAATGTGTCCTTGTCGTCTCTCGATCATTGACGGCAAAAACGCCTTGACGGTCTGAACACAAACGAAAAAAATGGAAAAAAGGTTCAGTGCGTACAAAAAACATCGAAGTGCAATTCACGGCCATAGTTTTCTCCATCAGTTGGTCTGGGCAGTTGAAAAGTTTACGACCAGAAACAATGCCGGCGTTGTTTACGAGAATGTCCACATCGCCGACTTCCCGTTTGACCCTTCCAGCAACTGCATAAATAGCCTCTCTGTCGCTAAGATCGATAGCGTAAGCGAAAGACTGAATAAAAGGGAACAAGCATTTCTGTGAGAAAATAAGGGACAAAAGCGTTAAATGTAAACCTCAATACCGAGGTCGTCCAGGGCCTCTTTTGTCTCGTTGTTCTGCCGTTCGTTGATATCCCAAAGGACAATTCTGGAGCCTAACTTCCCAAACTGCAAAACTCAATGCAAAAACCTAAGATTCGGTCAACAAAACCTTGATTGCCATCAAACGCCCAATTCCACTTCCACTGCCGGTGATCAGTACAATTTTTCCTTTCAACGATTTGCGGGGAAATATTCGGAGTAATGGGATGGCTTTCAATGCTCCTAGCCACCAGTAATACACCACCTCACATAACATACGTAAGAATTTTAGAAAAACAACAAAAAACGACATTCCAATGAAGGCTAAAAAAAGGTAAAAATGATTAGGTTAGAACATGGGATTTGAAGCAAAAACTTTGCAACTCTATTAGAGGATGATGATAACGTTATATGTATAATATAATTTTGATTGAAGTAATTCTCGCACTTAACAGCAAATTATAGCAGTAAATAGCAGCTGCAGCTGTACATAACTTATATAGAATGAATGAGTGTAAAAACGATCGGCTAATTTTAAAGGGAAGACGAGAGAAAACTGACTAATCGATCAACTTGTCGTTTAATGGAATCATAGGCCACAAAATTTCCCTTCTTATTCGCACAAATTACGAGTTTAGTTTACACATTGAATGTAATCTTTGAAAAAAAAACACTAAAGGTAAACAAAAAGATATTATTTGCATTAGTTGTATGTATGAAATAAACACGGAAATTGAAGAATGTCGGCATGGCACCAAAAAAAAATATATATATTTCGAGTCAGTTCGGCCAGTCGTTTCAGCGCAGGTGTTTGCGCGACGAGAATCCAAAATAAAATTATCTTTGGAGGGTTAAGGGTTCGGACTGGTAGTCAGATTGGTGATAAGACGGCTACCGGTCCGTATACCGACCGGAGTAGAAGTTGGTTCTAACTTAACTGATTTGGTCGACAAGAATACCGTTACATTTCATTTCAAAAAATTTTCTTATTTTGGCGCCAATTGTCGACAAGAATACCGTTACATTTCATTTCAAAAAATTTTCTTATTTTGGCGCCAATTAAAATATTCAAAATATGTATGTTTTACACGTGCACGTGCAGGTGTGAGGCTCCTATCGTATAGATTCATTCCCATGGTGGACAAAATGTTCGGCCCCTGTTTAATAAACTGGTTTTGGTTAAGCTCTTATCCCTGGGCAATGAGAATAACTACTTTGGGTACTAATTCAGTTTACACCCCATTACCACTTCTCTGTACTTCGGGCTTAAAATACAGTATAATTATTTTTTGGTGTGAAGATTTTGGCTGAAACATCTCCTATGGAGGGCTTATGGCTGCGTCAATGAATCATGGAATCGCGTACCGGGCGATCGTAGTCGCACGTCGTCCTTCATCAATTTATTTCTTACTTTCTTGGAATCAATAATACCGTATTTAACTACGATATTATTAAAATTTATTTAGAGATTTTAATAATTTTATTTGATAAATTATAATATCGTTACAATTCAAAATGTATACTGAGATTTTGGAGCTTGTCAATTTCTTCGCACGCTTCTTCCATCTTCGAATTCCTCGTTTGAAGGTTTGGTGCTGAATCTCTCACACTCACTTCGAAACTTCTAATAAATTTCTCTGCCTTTTGACTCTTTAGATTGGAATGTTTTGCGAACATCTTGCAAACAATTGTTTTCTGCGTTTCCATCCTTATTGGAATCTTAATAATCCAAAACAATGTTTGCTTCTTTGGCTTTTCCATCAGTTATTTCATTTATACTAGACGAGGAACTTCGCATAATACGTGTGTCACTCGAATACACCGACGAATTATTCTCGGATGCGGCGAAGGCTGTCGGTCTTCAGTTGGACGAATTGCATACTTGTATTCCTGGTAAGTGCTTTCGTTTAATTTAATGAAAATGTATCGTCAGATTTCTTGAGTTGTTTTTAGAACGCCTGATCATCATGTACGTGAACCCGGGCGAGGTGTTCTACACCCTCGGTGATTATTCTCCTCCAGTCCCTGTCTGGATTGGAAGTGTCTGTGAGGATCTGAAGTACAACGAGATGTCACACGTCACTTTTCCGCCTCCTCCCATTCCTTCGTCCATTTTGCCCGCTAATACCATCCAACCGCTGATTCCGCGTACCATTGCTGGTGTGTCCGGCACGGTTGATTTTAGTGTGGTGAGCTGGCGCATTCAGTTGTCATTAGTGCACCCGCGTGAGCTTGGATACGCTACCAATCCGGTCAGGATTTTCTATGTACAATATTACTTAACTTATAGCTGGGTTTTTTTCAGGCAAGTGATTTTCTGATGTTTCGTTATGTGGTCCCTGGCACACCGAATTACACAGTTGAGACTTTTGCATCAACTCGATTCGGTAAGGATTTTTCGATACTTTCCTGTTCTGTCAACAATTTTGAATTAAAAAATCAACGAAAAGGCAATAATGGTATTGTAGTAAAATATATTTTGAGGCATAAATGCCATAATTTGAGACAAAATTTCTTCAAAGGGATCTGTTCAGAAAATGAAAAGGTCCAAATGTTTCCTTTCCGGAATAACTTAATTCCCTGCTTTGCAGCTCTTTTTGTCGATTTAAGGAAGGCTACCCCTTGCTTATACAGTGTTAGACTGCTACCATTGTCATTTATAGGTTCGTATCGAAAACGTCCTGACTCTGAATTCTTCACGCGTCTTCAACATTCGCTGTTGTTGTTGAACGCTCAGTCGTCCTCTGATGAGTCCACTTTTAATTCCACGTATAATGATTATATGTAACTTTTGTCGTCTTTCTATTTTCATTCATTATATATAAGTTTTGTCGTTTTCCGCTAGGTAGGCCTCGATAACCTTTCTCCAGATGTTTGTTTTTGTTTAAATAACTTTTGTCGTCTTTCCTGCCTATGGCCTCATAACCTTTCTTCAAATTGTTTGTTTTATTATGATTAATATTTGAAATTGAATCTTGTTTTTTTTTGCTATTTATAAACAGTTTGAAATACTGATTTCAATCCTATGTATATCTATTATGCGTTTTTCATTGCTTTTAAAATAGCTTACATGGTAATAAAGTTATGTGGTCTCTTAATCTAGCACCCAATAAGCATCCCATTAAATTCTTACGCGTTAGAACAAAAAAAAAAAAAATTAAATAATCTCGTAAAATTGATTTGCGCCCTTAAGCGTCTATGATGCGCATAATTCTCGAGATAGTCTTAATTAATTTCTCGTAACAGCGCAGAATTTTTTTTTTTTTAGAATTAGCCTTTTATTTTTTTTTAAATTAAGTACATACATATATTAAATCCTGTGTGTCTGTTGGAACTAATAATTCCTGTGAATAAGCAAGGAAGTTAGTTTGGCCTAAAAAATGTTATCCTCGGCTGAATCTCTGAATTTGGATGCCGCTGAAGTCCCTGACGTACTTAAACAACAACTCGAATTACTGATGTTTGTTTTTATTTTATGTTGTCGCCTTTTGATGTTCGTATTTTTTATTTTTCTTCAGAAAAGCCTTGAACGAAAATATGAGACTTTACACTGAATGCAAGGACATCAAAGTCGATGAGGAGCTCAGAAATTTGGAAGAAAAGGCCGGCAAAGTGGCCCTGTCCATAAATTCAAACAAATGCATTTTGAAGCGGGAGCGCATGCGTGTGGCAGGTTTGGTTGGGTCGGGACTAATGCAGTTCAGCCGACCATAATTTAAAAAAATGTTGATCAAAAGGGTATTAACAAGTCTTCAGTACTTTCCATCTTTTTTTGGTCAAGTAAATTTTTTTTTTGGTCGGATACGCTGTAAAAGAGCGGGTTTGTTTTCCGTTCTTTCTTAGCAAAACTATTTGTCAGAAATGGCAAGGAAGTTTGGACTTGACCAACGGATTGCGCACAACGTCCAGCGGACTCGCGACAATTTGGTCAAAAACACGCAATTTGGCCGCGTTCACTCCGTGGATTTTTTGCACGAAGTGGTAACACAAAATGAGCAAACATTGGTGGAACAGTGCGAAACTCTTGGAGCGTTGCAAAAGATGTTGGACAGGCTGCGGAATTCTGACGAAGTTTGCATTATCTGTCTGGTCTTTAACCGAGGAAATAATCCATAAGGGCCGCAGGGACGTATCCAGATTTAAGTCTTGCCGCAGCCGCAGGGATATACTCATGATTTGAAAACTTGCCGCACCCGGTATTGGCACTTGTTTTTACTCTTTTTACATTTAGGGACCATCCATGTCACGAAATGACTTGGCTGAGCATCTCAACCGATTTGATGGCATTTTTGAGCAAGTTGCTACACAAGTGTATGCTCTGAATGATTCAACAGAGGCAATTCTCAAAGCCATTTCTTAAGCGAATTCCTACTAAAAAATTATAGAAACTCCGCGACATTTTTATGGAACACCGAAAAAAATTTTATGGTCATTTTGCACTGAATGATCCCTTCGAGAAACCAAAAGAGCGACGGCGACTGATCGACGCTTACTCAGCATTGAAGGGGATCGACGCATTTCCTTCTTCGAATGCGCTTTTGCAACTCGGAGAATATTTACCTAAACAGCAGACAGCGACGACACAGCCCCAATTTGGAATGAGTGAAAATTTTGTGCCATTGAATCTTTTATTAGGACAAATGAAAATTGTTTTAAAAGATTAAATTTCACAGTTCTACTGTTTGTTTTTTAGCCCAATTCGGCCAACCGACTAGCGGCTTTTCGTTTGGTGTCTCAAAAGCGCCGGCCTTCAGTTTCACCCAAACCGCTCAACCACAGGCCAGCACCAGTCTTTTTAACGCGCAAAAACCAACGTTCGGCGCAATGCCAACGGCCACAACTTCCACCGCGACTATGCCTTTCGGCACTGCGACATCCATGATTCCTAGTTCAAATGGTATGTACATTAAATGATTTTAAGTGGTAAAACAATACTCATTCCCCTAGGGTTATTTTAAACGATGCCCAAAAAGGTGACCTTCGCCTGTAAACTTTACTTAAAATTCTGAAGGAACCAAAATCGAAAAGTTTGCGTCGGTCATTTTATTTCTTTCTCTCAGTGGCTGGTCCTTCGCTTTTCGGCTCTCCTGTCACTTCCGCGGGCCTTTCGTCCGCCCCTTCTCAGCCAACCTTTGGCGGATTCAGCAACACTCTCAATTCGGCCAGCAGTGGGACTCTCTTCAAAGGCTCTGCCCCAGCAAAACCGATAAGTCTTTTCGGGAGTAAATGATGCTACAAAAAATTCATCTCCATTTTGTTGCCACATACAACTCCGACCCAATCGAATAATCCTTTTATTGTTTTTGGAAATTCATTTAATTTCACTTCAAAATTGTCATTTAATTTCACTTCAAAATTGTCATTTTATTTCACTTCAATAAAAGGCACAAATTCAGTAAGATTCTATGATATGTGAATGGGTTTTCTGCTGATGGGTTAATTTTTGCGGTTTGTCTCTGTTAAATGTTCATTTGGCAATGAACATGTAATATGTCCAGTAAACAATGTTGAACGATGTGTAAATTGCTAAATTGAACTAATTTCAGTCCCATACCTTAGTCAGTGCCAAACCGACCGGGAAAAGCAATTCTCGAGTAGAAGTCCAATCTCTCGCAGCTGACCAATACGTCAGTTTTGCGTTTTACACTTCTTCCTCGCTTGCTCAGATCCTTTATGCGAATTGTTAAACGTCCTTCGTTTCTCATCTGAATTTCTTTTTTTTTGTCTACATAATGAATACAAGAATTATGATTTTATAACACTGCCTTAAATCCGACGACTGCGAGTTCAACAAGGCTGGCAAAAATAAAGGTCATTCCGCAAAGAATCCACCAATCGATCGCTTTCACGTAATTCACTCGTGGCAAATTCCGAATTATTGCGCCTGGGGCAAGGCGTATTTTTCAAAAACTTAAAAATTGTGATTTTTAAATGACCTACCAAACTGGAAGATCATTGCCAACAGGGCGTTCTATGAATGAATATTGCTTTGAATATGTAATTTTGTGCAAATGATTACCACTCCGATCATTGTCCTCGCGGGGATGGCTTTTGGGCCCAAATAGAAAGGGATCCAACTGATCGGGGAGAGTAAAAATGATTAATTAATTTGAGACGGACCTGATGAACGTGAACAGAAAGCTCGGGTAGAAACCTGACATCAACGGATGCTTTGTTTTTTTTTATCCCAATTTGCTGTAATAATTACCCTGCAATAAATACCATCCGTATCGCCGTTGAAGGTGAAAATGGACAGTCAATTCGTCCCAAAAGCCGGCCGAATAATTGGCCTTGCGTATGGAAATTGAATGATTTACCATGTAAAAGTCTGAATGGGGTCGAAACATTTTCAAACCCAAAAAAGCGAGGGCGGTTGACCGGGAAGATTTATTTCCTTGAATTTGAGAACGGGCGTTGGCTGATTCCAACGCATTCGCACTTCGTTGTTATTGTAATTGTACGACTCGAAGGTCAGCCAACAGCTGATCGAATCCATTGGGAACTTAAATAATTTGGGCAAATTTAGTGCAGCGTATTAACAAATAAATAAATGGAGAGGAATTCGATTTTTGTTTTTTTCGGATTTAAATTTTATTTTGACCTTATGCAAGTCCATTTTGCATGGGCCAGTCGCTTTTATCCTCCAACACGACCAAATTGAGCCTAAAGGGACAACAAATGGAAAGAATTCATTTGCTTATTTAAGTTCTAAGCAACCATTTGGAAAAATCATCAGGAACACATTTCGGAAGGGCGATTCGTGAATTTTTGCACTTTTTGAGTTGATAAAGCACGTATTGGGGGCCCTGAAAAGAAATCAAATGCATGAAAAAGAAGAAGCCGATTGCTATATGCAGTGAATTTGCCAAATCATTCTGAGGAATGTGTGGTCAAAGCTGAGGTTGCCTTTGCACGGCCTCAAATAGTCGTAGGACAGCCGCGGGTCTTCCCAAAATTCGTTGACGTACAAATCTGCGAAATCGCCACCTGCTGAGCCAAATTTGAATTGCGAATTCCCACCGATTTCAAAGTCTTGCGTCAATTCGCTCACTGAGGTCACTTCCTGGATCCACAGCTCAATTCGCACGGACACCGGGTCGGCCGGCAGTTTGTACACATTGTAATGGACTGTTGTGTCGTAGAGAATGTGATCTGTCGGAAAAAAATCCTGTCATTCCATTGCCAATGAATGTTCTGCCGATGCTGACCGATCACATCCGTATCGTTGGCACAATAATCCGGGAAAGTGGCGTAGGACGGCACAATGGTCGAATAAGTGGACGGACTTTTGTCCATTGCCATCGTTGTCATTGTCAACATGTTTCCTGTTGTCGTCTGCAATCTCTTCTTCAGTCTTTTGGCCATCGGCCGTCGAAAGGGCTCTTCAGCGAGCGGAGGAAATGCTTTTGAGGAGGATAAAGCGGCACGGAGTGGAACAAATTGAGCAGTGATCATTGGGCAAAAGAGGAGAATGAACAGAGACAAAATGATGGCCAAATAAGAAAGATGCAAAGGGACGGATTCAATGGGGTCAGATGGGCAAGAAGTTGGAGACGGACACGTCGCTGATCCACTTTGGCTGGAAGACCGCCGATCATCGCGGACAAAGGAAACGGGCAGAGAAATTGGAGACGGACATGGAACTGATTCTGATGCAGAGCATGGCTGACGGCAATGGACGGCCATTTTATGAATGTGAGCGAAATGAAAGATAATTCTGTTCGAAAAATTCGAAATTAAAATTGAAACTGAAGGAATGGCGGACAAAAAGCGTTTGAGTCGCTGTGACCCTTGGACACAAATGAGCAAAAGAAAGAGGAAAGCCAAAATGGGAAATGGAAAAGAGGGACACTCCAACCCCGCCACTCCTCAGAAAATTCAAGGCACTCTTTTTGCCAAGCACCATCCCTCTCTTCTCCCTCCC
>JAKKIK010000053.1:0-58561 GCA_024500135.1 Heterodera carotae
GGGGGGGGGGAGGGGAGAAGCCGGGGAAGGGGAGAAGCCGGGGGGGGGGGGAGAAGCACCCCGAGGGGGGGGGGGGGCAATGATTCATTCAATCACATTATTCGGGCAGGGCATCCATCAGCTGGGCATGAGTGAGTTGTTAAACAGAATGAATGTTGAAGTCCGTCCACCTTCACAAGCATTTGCCCACTCCAACTTCCCCGCATTATTATATTTTGTCGAAATCCATTCCATGCCATTTGCTCTAATTGGGCTTGCCTTAGGCAAAGTTTTAAACTGCCCTAAGCAAATTTATCTTTCTATTAGCAAAGCCTAATTCTTTGCCCTCTTCACTTATTCCTTTCTTACATTGCCTATTGAGGTACTCTGAATTGACATTTTGATTTCTTTGCGCACAACCAAACTGCCCAAAACTTCCAAATATAATTAATTTTGTTTGCTTCAAAGCGGATCCCACTCCCTCCCTCCCCCCCTCCCCCCCCCCCCTTCCCCTCCACTCTCTCCTTGTGACTTGCCCCCTCCTTCCGCTCCGATTGCCCCTTTGAAGCTGTTTAATGGTTTTGTAGCAGTGCTTTTCGGGGATTGTTAGGGGCGGGGTTTCTGTCCCCCCCCCCTCCCCCCTTTTCCCCCCTTCCCCCTCCCCCGTCTTGTCTCGGCGGTTCCGTTAACTTCACATCCATTCAATCATATATATTCATCCTTTTTGACGCCACTTTTTTTTGCTCTCGCGGATAATTTGATCTGGATTGGCGCAAAGCAAATTTAGAGTTTTGGCGAGAGTAAACCGCCTTTTCTCCTAATTTCTGTTTCCCCTCCCCCGCCCTTAACATTTAAACTGTCATTCAAAAGTTTCCGTCACAATTTATTCATTATCTCTCCTTCACAAGCCTTTTGAGCAGGGGCTTTTTGTTTTTTTAAATATTTGAATATCCCACAATTATAACATGTTCAATTTTCGGGCCGGTATCCGCCGTAATTCGAGTTGAGTCCGAAGAACAGGTTTCAACAACGTCTCAGCAGAGCAAATATGAGAAAAAAAAATAATCGAATTGTTATGCGAATTTTTCGCGCAGCTGTCAGTAGAGCCCGAAGGCAATTTAACCGCTGCCTCTCCCCCTCCATCCCGTACAAAAAGCCAATCGGATTGCTTTGCTGTCAATTTGAACAATCTCAATAATATCCCCCCCCCCCGACTACCCTTGAGCCTCTCCAGGCAGGGCATTTGCTGATGTTGGAATTGCTGCTCCCTTGATGTGACGCGGGGTCCGTTCCTTCCCCCGTCTCTGGAACCATCTCTCTCTCTCTCTCTCTCTCTTTCCTCTCTCTCCTCCTCTCTATTCTCCCCCCTTTCTCTCTCTCCTCTCCCTTTCTTCTCTCCTCTCTCTACTTCCTCCCTCTCTCTCTCTCTCTCTCTCTCATCCTCTCTCTTCTCCCTCTCTCCCTCGCCCCTATCGTTTGCTTGTGCCCCCTTCCGTCCGTCCCCCTCCTCCAATTTGTCTGTTTGTTGCATCAAAATTCGCAATAATTCTCCCATGAACGAGCTTTTCAGTTCTACCGCCGACGTGCAATTGCCCCCCTCCCCCCGTCTGTCCGTCCGTCCGTCCCCCTTTTTTCGCGCACAATTTTGGGAAGGACAAATGGACGAGGAGCGGAGAAGGGACAGGGACGGACGGAGGGAAGGCAATGTTTGTGTGTGGCGCAATAAATCAGCACAAAAATTTCTGTAAAATGTTCCAACTTATTAGTTATGTTCACTCTCAGAAATTAAAAATTTGAAATTAAAAAAAAATTTTTGGTATGATTTAGCAACAGCCAAAACATTTTAATTGACCGTTTTATTAATGGATAAATATATTTGTTTTTTTGCCTTTATTTAACCAGTGAGCCGTCCATTTTTCCTTTTATTTTCTGTTATTTTTGATTTTTAATTTACATTTTTAACACTGAAAACAAAATGGATGTATTAATAATTGTTTGTTTTGCAATGTATCATTTCATTCATTCATTCTCATTCAGCAACAACAGCAAGCAGTTCATTCATCACTTATGAATTATGTGTCATGCATTTGACGAAATTTGTTTTATTTAATTTTAAATTTGACTTTTTTTAAGGCATGCATTTTAACGGACGATTGGCGGGGGGGGGGGGCGAATAAGTGGAGGGAGGGGTAGCCCTCCCTATTCATTACTTTGTGAATGATTGCTCCAATCACACCCCAACAGCATTTAAATTCCACTACAATTTTAACCTACAAAATGCAAAATCACAATGCCATCAACCCCCTCCCCCCCTCCTCCTCCCCCCCTCCTCCCCCCCCCTCGCCTCCCATCCCATCCATCCGTGTCGCTCCCCCCCTCCCCCTCCCCCCAAATTTCGCCACAAATTTCATTCTTCACTCCATTACATTTTACTAATAATCAACTCCACCCCCGTCCGCCCATTTATTTTATTCATTCATCAATTCAATTGATTTTTGCAAAATTTCAAAAAATTTCTCAGAAAGATGTTGACAATCGTAAAGGAGCAGCAAAGAGAAGAGAAAAGAGGCCATCATCAGCAGCAGCACTCATTCACTGCTCGTCGTCCCTCCTAAAAACGTCCCAATCGAATCATTCCCAAATTTGCAATTCGAATTCGAACTCATCCATCAGCCCATTTCAATCCCATATCGTCGCCACGTCTTTCGCGTCTCCCTTCAAAGCAATCAATGTCCATGCAGAATCTGACCACCTCCACCAACTTTCAAATGTTTTCCAAAGGTAAGAACCATCGGCGGACTGAAAAGATTTTGTTCTCATTTTTTTTTTCTTTTTCAAATGTACGCTGTCCATCCAAAAACATGGCAAAAATTTAGTTCATTTTTTTCCCTCCCTCATTCAGTTCATCAGGACGCCGTCTCTTCCCATGCGCAACAGTCGCCCAGGACAAATGCTTCGATCTCTTCCGGCGGCGATGCCGGCGAGCAGCAGGCAAAAGGGCAGCATGGCCAATTGTCTGCTGCGGACCTGCACCAGCTGATGCTGTCCCAGCTTGACCAGGTTGGCAAACACCGACGAAATTTGCTTCCCGGCCCTTTAGTAAATGATACGATGCCAGCAAAGCAAAAAAAAAACGGACTAAATCCATAATGGATTATTTTCTGGGCTATAACTAATATTCACAAACCGTTACTTACAATTAGTCGGTAAGCTTTGCTTAAGTACATTCTAATAGAGCTTTTGAGAGGTAAAGTAGAATTGGTTGAATAAGGAAAAAAAATTTGGCGTCGATTGAATGCATTTCATTGTTTGGCCAAGTTTTGTTAGTTGTCCTCTCCCTCCTCCTTGTGCCCCGGCATTCCTTCTCTCCCCTTAAGCAGTTGTACTTGGGTCAACTGGCCGGCCTCGGTTCGTCCGATGCGGGCGTTGCTCCTCCTCCGCCCGATTCGTCCTTTTCCGGCGGCGGCATCAATCCCTTTCAGCATTTCTCGTCTGGCGTTGATCTTCCGACAAGTTCGGCGGCGGCTGCCTGCAACTCCTCAGATTCGGCCACCACAACCACCAGTTCTACTTCCTCTTCCTCCCTTATTGACGGAAAACCATGCTCTGCAGCCTGCGCTTCCGGCGGATTGTACGGCGTCGACTCGGCGATGTCCTCCGCCGACCTTCTCGGCCAGCAATTGACGCACCAAAAACTGATGGAGCAGTTCTTGGAGGTGGCCACAACAGTTGCCGGGGGAGGAGGCGGAAACAATCAGCAAATGAGTGGGCCAAGCACAGCACAATCTGCGGAAGAGATGATGGTGAGCCAATTAATGGCACAGTTGGTAAATGGCACCAGCGTACCGAACGGAGGCGCGGAGACGCACGGCCAAATGACGACACATCAGCAACAGCAACTGATGGGCACTAGAGGGGAACAACAACAGCAGAATAAGACGGACGGTGGCACTCAGGTGAAAGGACAATAGCAAAGGTCAAACCATTTTTGGTGTCCGTTTTAGTCGCCCTCTTCGTCCCACAATCAACAGCAACAGTTGTCCATGTCTCTGCTCGACCAACTCCAACTTCTGCAGATGCTTGGCTCTTCTGGCGTCAATTCTTCCTCCATCCCGGGCCTCGCTGAACTGTTCGCTGCCGGTGGCCTACCCTCTTCAACTTCTTCTGAAAATTTGGCACAACTGCTGAAAGGGGTCGGCGGAGCGGGAGGAAGTCCAAGCAAAGCTGAACAGGTAAGACAAAGAGGAAGGGAAAAGGAAGGGATGGTCATGGGATGCACAGGGACCACAGACAGACACCTGCGGCAGATGCCATGGGACTGTACCAATATTCGATTAGCGTAGACAATTGCCTTCTTAAACATTATTCTTTTGTCATTGGCAGGTTTACTGCGAGTTGTGCGACAAATGGCTGTGCAACAGATACTTCATGAAAACGCACATGCTCAAGAAGCATGGCATTGGCGAAGCAACGGTAAATTGTGCCGTTCTTTGCTGATTCTCCTTTCTTTTTGTGAATTTTACTTTTTGAAGAGCACTACCAATTCGCCGTTGAAGAACGGAGTGGGCAATTTCTCTTTCGGCTCTTCCGCTCAATTCTCTGCCGATGAGCACGCCGTTTGTTCAAATTCCGTCTCTGTTCAGCCATCCCAAGTGGAATTAGCGGTACAACGGAATGAGTCGCCACCAGTTGGACGATTGGCAGCGAAATTGTCTCTCTCATCGACGCCAGGGGCAAATGGGTCGGGAGAAAATGCATCGACGGCATTTAATGGTAGCATTTTTACTAATAACAGTATAAAGTTGTTTTCCTTCAGAGGCACTCTCCCCAGATCATTCTCAACAAATTGCCATGATGCACCAATTGGCTGCCCAACTTGGCCTTGCTAACGGCGCAAATTCGGCGGAAGGCGAAAGGAATGCGCTGTTTGCACAATTATTTGGCAGTGGTGGACTGCATTTGGCTGAGCTGATGGGACAGTCTCGGCACCAACAGCAACATAACAACGACATGAACAGGTGGGGCGTGTGCATAAAGTGTTACGTGGGTAGGGGGAGAAGGGGGAGAGTTTACTTCATAGACCTCGGAAATACCTATGGGGCGTGGCGTGAGGGGAAGCGACTGAACAGCTTGCCGTTATGCCTTTTTGCCGCTTCACTCTTAACCATATACTCCTTTAGGTGCTCTCCCCTGGCGTCCGGCCGTTCTCCGCCCATCGCTCTCTCCGGCGGCGACCATCACAACCAATCACAACAGCAGAATTTGTCCACTGCCTCTTCATCCTTCGATTGTGCGCAATGTGCCAAACATTTTCCCAGCCAATCCGCTCTCTTCCAGCACCAATTGACTGTTCACATCAGCGGCAACGATCTGCAACAACAACAGCAGCAGTCGTCCAACAACGACACTCAGTCGTCCATCAACGCTTTGGCAATGTTAGCCGCTGCCGGCATCAATGGAGGCAATGCAGCGACACAGCAACAGCAGCAGCAATTGTTCGGTGAGTTACGGGCCCGGGGGAGATCATTGGTGCCGATAGGCGCCATAAGTGCAAAGCCGAATTGCGGGATGGACTTAGGCTCCAGCTAAAATCAGATATTTGCTATCCGATTGTCCGGTCCGGACATCTGCGGTCTGGACACGGATCCTATGCTTCCACGCCTAGGAAAAAAGAATGATTTGTTATCCATTCTCGCCGATCATGAAAATCCCATTTTGGCTGGGCCGAAAATGTCATACAACAAAGCTTATAATTTTAAATTGCATTGATTGGGTTGGCTGATGAAAACAAATACCTTAACAACTTGCCTCTAGGACAATTGCTCGGCTCCAACCCTTTCCCGCAAGGCACCGCTCCCTCGCTAATGTTCACTAATTCTGCCGCTTACGGCGGCATAAATCCGTCCGAGTTCGACGGTGCTGCAATGTTGGCGAAACTGAGTGCAGAGTTTGCCGCAGTCGCCCAGGGACAGCACAGCCAGAGCAGCGGCGGGGTCTCTGCCGCAACGGCACAATCGACGGGCGGACAGACACAACAAAACGGGGGAATCGGTGTCAGGGGACAGACGCCGGCGCCGGTGAGACAAAAAAAAGTGGGGGAAGAAAGGGGCTGAGGTATAGGGACAAATAATTCAACAAGAAGTGAATTCTGTCTGAATGCCCTCAATTTTCTAACGATAAATTAGTCCAAAAAGGTACTCTCATGGATCGATTCCGAGGAAGTCCAAAGCATTTCGTATAATTCCTAGTTTAACAATTTTCAGGCAAACAAACCGCCGCCACAGAAACGGCAATACTCTTCCACCAGCAAAAACTTCTGCGACCTGTGCAACAAGGAAGTGTGCAACAAGTACTTTCTGAGGACACACATGCTGAAGATGCACAACATTGTCATTGACGAGAACAAGCATTTGATAGCCAATATTGACACGATGGACAAGGAACGGAAGGGCGAGGTGAAATTCAGGTGGGCAAACAAATATAAACTTATTTATGTGAGCACATGCGCATATATATATATTTAATATAACGTATATATAATTGGGCATGTTTTAAGCCATCGATAAAATTAATCTATTTATTTATTTAATTTATTTTTGTACCTTAACAATGTTTAGATGCGACATTTGTCTTGCCAGTATGAACACCCGTGAAGAACTAAAGTTGCACAAAAGAGAGTCGCATGGAATGCATGCAGGCGGCGGGGCACAGTCGACGCCACTCGGCGGCTCCCGCGGATTGCCGAAAGCGTTGTCATCCGCCCCAGCAACAGTGGCCATGGATACTGCAGACGCTACTCAACAACAAAAAGTGGTCTCTCTGCCGCCGTTTCCGCCGCCGGCGTCGCATTTCAGTGCCTTGGAACACCAGCAGCAAGCGGCTCAACAGCCGCCGCTGAGTCAGCGCAGGACGACGACCTCTGCTGAAGGGGGCAATGATGAGAATCATCCCTTGGGAGAACACCAGACAGCGAAGGACAGCGCCGAAGGGTCACAGCAGCCGTCGCTGGTGGGGACGAACCCAATGAAACAGCTGCTCTCTCTCATCGGCGGCTGCGGCGCAGACGACTCACTGCCGCCGTCGCTCGCCGCCAGCGGCGCGCGTCTGCTCAGAACGACGGTGAGAAACGAAAAAGTAAACGAATGGAACGAACGAACGAACACTTTCACATCACACAAAATGGGGCCTTTGCGTTTGTTGTCTATCGAACTGAACATAAACTGTTAAAAGTGTTCTGTCTATGCTTTTTTACCAATGAAAAGGCTCTTTTTTCATTATAAACAAAAATGTTGTAATTTATTACAATTTATTTATATAATAAATTTTATTCAGAATACCATCAAGAAAGAGACGGAAGAACATTTGGGCCATCATCACATCGCTGACGCGAATAACAACGCGACCAATTGCCGTTTCTGCGGCCTTTGCCTGGAGGAGGAGGGCCAACTGCAACTGCATCAGCTGATGGAACATCCCAACGAATACATGACACAACTGCAGCCGGACTTACAACAACAATCGGCGAGCACGGAAGACAAGCTGATCACTCAGGTGAATGAGATGAAAACGCATTTGGAAGGAAGCCAACCTTAGAAAAAAAGCATTCTTTTCGTGGTCTGGGTGGTTTGACCGGATGTACCCATTTTGTGTCAGAGGTTATTCTTCAGAGCTTCACCATGGTTCTGGATTTTTTGGCTTCGAGAACTTCCTTAGTAAAAATGGCCGCAAAAGTCCGATAATGTCTGATTTAACTGGGGCCGTAAATTAGGTCTTCAAATGTCCGGGCCGCGATTTCTTGTAACCCTAAGAATTAACCTTTTGTTTGGGTAATTATGAAAAATGTTAAGGTGGCACTGCAAATGGCCGAGGCTAACAGTCATCATCACCAGCAGCACCGGCAACTTCATTGTCAGCAGCAGTTGAGAAAGACGTCGGTGGCTTCCTCCGGCGCTTCGTCCTCTTCCGCCGCCTCCTTCGGCGACATCGGAAGCGGTCATCCCCTTCCTCAGCAGCAGAAGTCGAAAAAGGGCACTCCGTCGCGTGCGGAGGACGGCACTGGCGACGGTGACGACGGAGGCCATCAGTGCCCCCAGTGCAAACGCATTTACAAAACTGCACAAAAAATGGAAAGGCACCAACGCATTGTACACCATAATTTTGTTGCCAAACTGTCCCCAGCAAAGCGAACGATCATTTCGCCAAGTGAGTTAATCAATTCCCTGCGAACAAAGGGAAAGTGAAACCCGTACAAAGTCGGAGGTGTTTCAGAAAAAGTCGCTAAACTGATCAGCGCATTTTCATGTCACAAGTGCAGGAGACGGTTCTCCAGTCGAACGGAATGTGACGAGCATGGTAAACGAGTTTTGAGAAAGCATTAATTCAATCACTAATGCTACAAATACTTTGTCAGTCCTTTCGCACATTCGATCGGAGAAGTCAAAGCAGGAAGAGGCCGAGGAGGAGGAGGAGGAGGGCGAACAGCAGCACCAACATGCGGAAGGGGAAGGAATGCCGCAAATAAAGAGAGCGAAGATGGGCGAGAGTGAAGAGAGGGACGGACAAAGGCTCATTATGGGAGAGGAGGGAGAGGAAGACGAAATGTTGGAGCAGGGGCAGCAGCGACGGCAGGCAGTCTGTACAGAGGAACATAACACGACGACCATTGCCGGAGGGGAGGAGGAACGCCAACAGCGGGGCCAGAGGCGGACAAAAGGCGGAGTGGGCGAAAAGCACAGTCATACGGTACGCGGGGGACGGATTGCAAGCATTAGATTCATTGCAATCATTTGTCACTTTCAGAGCGGTTCGACCAGTCCGGTCTCGGTTCAGGCAGGAAGTTCGGGTTCTGGACTGCCCGAGGGCTTCGCGCATCCTTTGCTGGATCACACGAAGCCCTTCGTGCTCCAATCCTTCACCCTTCGGCCCATCTCTCCCCACTCCAACAGTCAACTTCCGGATGAGCTTATCGCCTATTTGCCGGTCCGGTCCACGCTGGGCCAACCCATCCGGGTGACCTTCGAGATCAGTCCAACTCCTCGGGTGGACCAGCAGGTGCAGCACCTTTGAACTCCGATCAGCCTCTCTTCCATTTATCCCATCGATATTTTGTTTATCTTTTTGTTCCTTTGTTTGGCATCGTCGGGCCGTGCCATAATACGGATGCCGTTTCTGTTCAAAAGGGCGATTGTTGTTTTTTGCTTGTGCTATCAGTTTGACGAACAGCAGTCGTTTCTTTCATTGATGTTAAATTGTTTCTTTGCATTGTTTGGATGTTTTTCTTCAATTAAAACGTTCCATTCATTCGTTGTTTTGTTCTTTTCCCTGACCGAGCATTCATTTGACTCTGCAGAGTATTCTCCCGCATCTTCAACAGTTCGTTCTTTCATCCCTGAATTTCGTTTCGACCTTTGTTTATTCTTTGGTTTTTTTTGCCTCTTAAAAATATTATTATACATTATATATATATAATATATTCTCTTCCATATCCGTTAAATGCTCCCCCCCCCCGCCCTCCCCCTCCCCAATATTGCACATTCATAGCGCAATCTCAAGTGGCTTCAATGGCCACTCCCTTTCCCCTCGGATTTCTTTCATTTAATTTCTTCAATTTGCCATTTTACTTCCCTTCATTCGTATTTTTTTTCGTCCATCTCACTTAATCAATTTGTGAGGTCGATTTCCCCCACTCATTCAATTTTTTCCATTTCACAATTTTATCGAGTTGAACTCTGAGAAATATTTTTGTTCATTCTCCGATTAAATTTAAAAGAAAACATTGCGTTTGAATAGTATAAAATGAGAATTAGATTTTGATAGAATTTGATTCCAACAACAGAAATATGTAGGAGACGTATTCAACAAAAATCAAACACAAATGAGAGACAAATTGAATAATTTTCAAAAATTAATTTAATTTTAAAGACGGTCGATCGATCATTTTGTCGGTCACATTAGCTCATTAGCCACCAATAATAGAACCAATAAGCAGCGCAGAAAGAGAAGAAAATGGTAGGAAACAGAGCACGGCTGTCTTGGACAAAGGCCAATTATTATTATGATGTATTTGTTTATTGCATTTAATGAATGCAATTATTTCAAACTCACATCGGTCGATTGCCCTTCCGCGCATTTCGTCTCCCCTTTGGCATTGCTGACAATGTCTTCCCTTTTTGCTTCTCCATGGCCTCTCTTCCTCCCCTCTTCCGTATATCTCTTCATCATCCTCCTCCTCCTGCCCCCCGTTGTTCCATCCTTCCATTCGCCTCATTGGCTTTGGCATTTCCTCTTCCCCTTCCATTACCCCCAAACCCATCAAAATGCCCTCTTCCGAATGATTCCTGCCCATCATCGGTCTCATCTCTTCGCGAATACCATTCATTCTGTAAAGGAGGTGGCGTCTTCTTCCTTCAATAGGTGTGCCACCAATTTCATTAACAAAAGTTTCCATTTTTGACGGAATTGTCGCTGAAACGGCACTTTTGAGCTGAACCGTTTCGTTGGGTTGGCACCGCTTTCGAATTGGAACATGGACATTGTTATTCTGAACATCATTCTCTCTCAGACTGGATTTCCTCTCTTATTTGTTAAAGTGGATCTCTTTGATCATTCATTCATTGCACTCTTCGAATGTGTCTCTGATCATTCTTCTCCTAGATTGACTCTCTCTCTCTATGATCAGTCCACTCTTAAGAATGCTCTCTCCAGAAAATGATGTCATTGAATGATCAAAGACATTCCTCTTTATCTCTCCTCCATCTCTCTGTACCATTTCTCGCCTTACCATTTGTGCCAATTTTGTCTCATTGTGGTGATGTGCCACTGCGGTCCATCTTTCTTCTTCTTCCTCCCTCCGATTTGCTTTTTCGGCCGTTTTTGCGTCCTTTTGTTTTGTTATATGCCGCGAATTTTCGTTTCTTTTATTGCGATGGGCGCAGTCAAAAGACCGTCGGGTGAAGAAATAAGAGACAAATGCATATTCGAGAAGTACCAGGAAAATCAAAGCCTGAAAATGAAGACAATGAATCAATCAATCATTGAATCGGCTGCTGCTTCAATGAATTATTGGCCAATTGTCATTCATTCACTTGGGAAAAAGTTTGCCAAATGTCCATTGCTTTTATGTAGCTGACTTGTGGCAAGTCTTGTCTGGCCTAAAAGGGCAGCAGTGAAAGATAATACAAATAAATAGCAAAATTGGCAACAAAAAACACTTACGCCGTTGGACATTGTTGTCAGTGTCAACAGACTAAAGGGTGAAGAACAAAAGTGTACAGGTGGTTGTTGATAAAACAACAAAAGTGGTTGTTGTGTGCCTGCCTTGTGATTGTGAGGGTGACGCGCGCGGGCGACGCCCGGGGGTCCAACCAAAAAGTCATCCACGAAACGGAGACCAACATTGCTGAAGGCACTTATTTGTGAGTGGGAAAGAATGGTTTGCTTGTTTGTACCACTGGGAATGTAAGTTTGGATAAGATGAAAGAGGACGAGACGTTTCATGACGATATATCCGCGCAGACATGACCAAATGCCTTGGAATTGGGGGGGAGGGGGGGGGGGGGGTCATCGGTGGTCAAACTCAAACCACTGACCGGTGCCTCTGAACAGCGTGTACGGACTTGTGCAGCGTTCAAATCGCATTCCGGTGATCACCATGTCATTCAGTTTCAGCTCCGGATTTGTTGTGATCTGAAAATTTGGAGCCTTTTTTTGTCTAAACTCGAAGCAACAAAAATGGTACAATACCGTACCGGATAGTACGGTGGGTCGACATGCCAACTGAGGTTGACCAAATTCTCAATGTAAGCGAATGATTGGATCACCATCGGACACTCCTGACGATCGAAAGGGAAGAGCTGGACAAAGAGCGAATTTGCATTTGTACGTCGTCCACTAATTGATTCGACCACCTGCAAGTCCATGTTGCAGGAGAGTGTCACATCGATCCTTAGGCAATTGATCCAATTAAAAGGCAATTAACAAATAATAATTAAGTCATGATCATGAACATTGTACCTCAACGTTTTGAACACAAGTCCATCCGGGTAGATGACCAACATCTGTGACATGACGACAAAGCATTTGGGACTAGTTTATGTAATTAAAAGTAATAACAAACAAAATTTGGTGTGGTCACTTCCTGGAGATAAGCAAATTTGGCGTTTAGAAAATATAAATCTGAAAATAAAATAAATATTAGGTATTTATTATTTTTATAAAATGGATTATCCATTTTATTACCTGGCGTCCAAATCCTTTCCGCAATGGATTTGTGCGTGACCAGCAGAGGATGAGTGCAATTGTGTGCCAACCGGCGGTCGTACCTGTGAAAAGGAAACAGCAAACATTGAAGGCTAACAAGCAAAAGGGAAGCCGACCATGCCATTGCGAAATACATGTCCACCTCGAAGTCCTTGAAAAGCAACGACACATTAAATGACACAGCAAATGCCCCCAAATGCAATTGCAACATAATGCCAATGCCAATGCCAACCGACCATTGTTTGTGCCTTGAAAGTGCTCATCGATTCGATGTAAATTGCAATTGACACATTGGTGGAATGTCCTTGCAGAGAATGGTAATTGTTGAGCAGCGATTAATTGGACATTGACTCGATCGGTACTCATTCACTTCTTACCAGTCATTTGACCCGGTGCCAAGAACATATTGTACATGTAATTATTACGTCCTTTTTTGGCATCCGCTGCTCTTTCGTTCAATAGCCGCAGCAATTTGTCCGCCGGCTCAGCCCTGCCAAATGAGTTGGGGCATTCATCAGTAGTACCAATGTTGCCACCCGATACCCAAGCTATTTCTCGACCACCCGAAACCCAAAAATTCGCGTGCTCGACCCGAAACCCAAAGTTTTTCTCAACCTGCGGCAACATTGGTTAGTACGCACTTTTTGACACTTATTTTACCATTCAAAATCGCTTGTCTGACTGCCCGAGTTCCACGGACCGCACAAATTGTGTATGGGAAATGTTTGGTCGAATTGTGTGTCCTGGAAGGGATTCAAATTCCTTTTCAGTTCCACCAAATGTAAAGCCGCCGATGCCGTTGTCTCTTCAAGAAAGCGAACTCCATCTTCATCGTCCATTTTCCTCTCTTCCTCCTCCAAAATCTTCCATTGCTTTTCCTCTTCCTCCTCCTTCCGTTCCTTTTCCTCCTCCTTCCGTTCCTTTTCCTCTTCCTCCTCCTTCCGTTCCTTTTCCTCTTCTTCCTCCTTCCGTTCCTTTTCCCTTTCCTCCTCCAAAATCTTCCATTGCTTTTCCTCTTCCTCCTCCAACTTTTTCTGCTTTCGTTGACTTTGTCCCATTCTCCGCGCCAATTCAGCCCCAAAAAGTTCTTCTTCACTTCCGTCGTATTCTGTCGGTTTGACCATTTTCCTTTCTCCACTATTTGTCCATCGTTCTCGAAAAATATCCTTTCTGTTCATCAGAAGAGAATCGAACATTTTCCGTCGTTTAAAAATCGGCGGCACAAATGGAAGATTCTGTCCAAACATTACAATTTTAGTTAGGGGACCGATTTAAAACAAAAAATGAATGCTTCTTTTACTTCTTCTGTCTGCCCTAAATGCCGATCGTTCTGATGCTGCTCTCCGGGGATTGGCATTATGCCAAAAATTGAAAGTGCCCTGATCAGATGGAATAGCGGCAATAGCATGTACTTTATGTAATACTGCAATAGCACAACATATTATATGTTTTATACAATTCTAATAATTTATTATTTTCGCTGAATGCATTTGCATAATTGAGAAGAGGCGGAAGGCGGTGAGGCAGGTACATATAAGGATTGGGTCTGGCGGGGGGGGGGGCGGACACGTACTTTGGTTCTTGACAGGAGGAGGGTACTTGGCTGGGGAAATCTAAAAAATCTTTTCTTAGGGGTGCCTTTTTGTATTTTTGTGAAGCTGGAAAGCCGGAGGGGACGAGTACCGCGGGGTAGGGGGAGGGGAGGAGTGGGGGACAGGGAGTGAGCAAAGGGGGGGACGAGGGGCGGTGGGGGGGGAGGGGGACAGGGAGTGAGCAAAGAGGGGGGGGGGGGGGGGGGGGGGGAGGGGGGGGCAGGGGGGGGGCGAAGGGGGGGGGGGGGGGGGGGGGGGGGGGGAGGGGGGTGGGTTGGGGTGGGGCTGGCGGGTGTGGGGGGAGTGAGGGGGGCGGACTGCTTTGAACCTTTTGCCCTAAGGTGCATATTTTTGGCATTGAAAAGAGTGTGTTACGAAAAAGAATGGGGCTATGTGAGGTAATCTGTCGCAGTCGGCGGGCGAAATGAATTGGCCCAAGGACGAGGAAAAGAGAAAATTGCCAAAAAGGGATTAGCCGCGTCGATGATTAGGGAGGGAAGAGAGCGGAGGAAATGCAATTTTGGGCACAAAATGATGGCCATCTGCGGTGGAAGTTTTAATTTCAATAGAAAATTCAAAAAAGAATGGAGAATTTAAACCGATTATCACTCAGTAAATTACAGTATTTCCCATATTAGTGTCCCTCTCTGTTATGCCCCCTAATAGTGTACCCTTTTCAAGGAGGTTGGTACATAATATCCCCGAGGCCACTAATACAAGAAATACGGTAACTAACGAATGGCCGAAATACCGACAATTTACATACAAATAAGTGGACAAACAAAGACACTTTTAAACTCTTGCCAAGTTCTCACAGGCACACCTAAACATTGTAATATGCTTTACAGGTGGCTGATATCATTTGGTGTTTTCCGTTTTTCTGCTCCATTTAGCATTTACAGCAAATTCGACGACCGAAATAATCGGAGTTTTATTATAGGCATTTTTTAAGAGATTCTTTCCGACCCAACAAACAAAATGCTGCGTAATTAAATGGCATTATTTCAATAAACGAAAAAGTGTCAATTTGTGTCCGATCGCTCCGTCACTTTTGCCAATTTAAATTTATTTGTCTGTTGCCCATGCAAATTTTGTCGTAGACATTCAGAAGAGCGCTTTTACAATCGTAGCGGGCACGGAGCCAATCGTACAAAGTGGCCTTAAATGTTCTTAGGTAAATTGAGTTTGAAACTAAAAGTGACTGATCACATCAAACATGTCCCAGAATTCGGCGGCTGTTTGGTGGGAGTCGGCACAAAGCATTTGGAATCTGAACTGATCAGTCATTATGATCATTGGCTAAGACTTCGATTTCGCATTTGTACTGATCAATAAGAGATCATTGAAGGCTTCCACTTCCCATTTTAACTGATCAGTGGGTGATCAGTGCTTAAGGCATCACTTCCCATTTTAACTGATCAGTGGGTGATTTCTTCCCAAATTACCCCTGCAATTCTCTGACGGTCGCCTCCACTGTTCTCATTCTCTCCCGCTGATCGGCAAAGCTTTCCATTTCATCCAAATTGGACACTCCATAAACGCCCACATTTACATAAACAGTATTCAATCCCTGACGATTTCGTAGAAGTCCCGGTTGAGCAGGCAACGAAACGGGACAAAGCCAGAGGGGGTATATCTGAAAAGGGATCATAGAGTCAAGGGGATGATAATCCGTAAAAGGGATGATAGCCCCAAAGGGGATATATTGAAAGGGTTAATAGAAAAGGATGATGTTATATACTAGGGGCAAGATGTATTTACATTTAATAGTAAAATAAACTTACACGGAATTGTTCGTCGAGTGAAGCTGTGAATTTCGAGACGGATTTAGACGGGATAAGAAAGTTTTGAAGGATATGCTTTTCAGAAAAGAGACGAAGACTTCGCTGAGAAGTGATCACTGGAAGCTCGGGTGGAAGAAGCCAACCGATCAGCCAACGAATAGGAAAGAAGCTGCTGATCAATGGCACCAATGTTTCAATCTCCCAGAACAGAGAACGCCAATGGCGCCCAAAATAATCCCTGGACGGCATATATTCGACTTTTGTCTAAACATTTATGGCACCGTTTGTTAATTCGCTACTTAAATATAAATATAATGAATTTATTTTGTATAACTTACGGCGCCTCTTTCAAATATATGCCGCACATGCTTATAGAAGAAAGGTTTATGCCACAGTCCAAATTTGTTCAAAGATCTCCGATCATTCTTTGGCACTTTGTTGGCGAATTTGGCACAAACCAACACGGAAATGTTCTCGTCAAATTGGATGGCCTCAACAAAATCATTGCCCTTTTTTGGAACTGATTCCTCAAGCAGACGACCGGCGAGTTCCTTTTTTAGGGAGTTGTGACGGGAAAAGGGACGAATTTGAAAGAGGGCACACCTTTTGGGAAAGGCACGGCTGGTAGAAGAGCTTAACGAAGGGCGGGCAGGGGACAATTTGCAGGGAGACGGACACGACAAAGCCCAACGAGCCCAGGGACCATGGAATGCCGAAGAACAACGATTGATTCTCTCCATCCTTAGAGAGGGAGAGGGAGAGGGATGAGGGGGCATTGAAAGGAAAAAAAGGCAAAAAATAAACAATATTTAACAAAACATTTTAAAATTAAATAAATTCAAAAATTTAATACCCTTTCGGCAATTAACACTTCGCCTCCGGCAGTAATAACTTCAAAAGCAATGCAAATATGTTGGAAAAGTCCGTGCCGAGCACTGCCCGAGCCGACGCCACCGCCCAAAATGAGTCCGCCGACTGTCAAAAGACCAATTTCAGGCACAATCGGAAGGGTTAGGCCAAGTGGCAAAAGTGCGTCCAACAATTGGGCAATAGTAACGGCAGGCTCAACCCGAACTAAACTCAATGATGGATTGATCTGAAATGGAAAAAGCAATAATTATTTGCCATAAAAATTAGAAAATGGGAGCAGAATTTGGATTGGATGATTAGAGAGGGGGGGGGGGGGGAATTGTCAGGGGAAGGAAAGTAAAGCAACCATTTGTCGTCCATCCATCACTGTCTGTGGTATTTATTCTGTCCATCCAATTCCAATCATCCGCCCTTTGTCCAATCACCTCGATTATGTCTCTCAGATCGCCCATTTTCAGCTGAAAACAACTCTGCTTGTATTGAGGGCGTGAGAAGCACATTTTCTGGCACTTTTGCTGTCCCTCCGTGCAAATCATTCGCCGCTTTTTCATTTTGTGCCACTTTTGTATCTCAACAACAAAAAAACATCATCAGCAACAACAACAAAAGCTCATTTCATCCGATTCGCTTTTCCTTTTAATTCACCTGTCTTTGGATGGCCATCACTTTCCTCGGATGTCTTCTGATGCCAAGCCGAAGGCTGAAGCTAAGCCAATTTTGGAAGTCACAAATTTTGCGACGGATAAATCCGAGTGGTAAATGAACATAAACCAAATAATACCATCCAAAATTGAGGACCAAAAAGTCCAAAGTATGGTCGAGCAACAAACTGAGGATGCCCATTTGGCTAAATTATGCCCCAAAATGCTTCTGAATTTTGTCCATATAGAAATTATGCATTTATTTTAAAGTGCGTTGCTTTTGGCTGATTAATGGCGGCGGATATAAATCAAATCAGTGAATGAACGTAATAAAATTGGATGAATGGACGACGACCGACGAGTTGGGAGAGAATCGATGGGACTGATCAAAGAAAGAGCCAAAAAGGGCGAAAAGAGTACACAAATAAAGCAAAACGATAAGAGAAGAGAAGAGAAGAGAAGAGAAGAGAAGAGAAGAAGAAGGCGGGGATAACCCATCTTCAGCTGCTACTTTGCTCAATTTGGTTAAGGAAATTGAATTGTGTACTTTTTGCTTCTGTCGGATTATGGCAAATCAATTGGACAGTAAAAAGGGCATTTAAAACAGCAAAATAAATCATTTCATTTAAATTTGAGTTGAGCCTCGACCTTCGGAGGCATTAATCGTATATTTGGGGGGCTCACCCATAATTTAAAAACCAAAAAATGGCCCGTAATCGAACACTGAAACTGCTTGAAGAGCTGCTGATGGAGATCAGTGAAAGTAAATGACACATTATTGTAAAAAATGGAATAGCAAATTCAAAAATTAATTAATCATTCATTGCCAAACATTCGCCGACTTTCGCTTGCCCATCGTTTGTCGCATGTTCAATGCCGTATTCGGGCATTGGCACGCGACTCCAATTTGTAAGATGTCCCTGTAATATGTATTGTATTAAATATTAAAAGATGGATTTATATTTTATAGATATATATATATAAATCACTGGGAAAAGTCTGCCCGAATGTTGAAGACAGGCGACATTCAGCGGAGCAACAGCATAAAGTTCGCGCAACGAATCCAATTTGGCCTTTGTCTGAATTCAGTGGGCGGGGGGGGGGGGTGTAATATAAAGTTGATCAGTGATCAGTTATTAATTAGCCCACCCATTTGACAGCCGAATATTTCTCATGGATCTTCAACTGCTTATTTTTGACGCCCCTTTGAGAAGAAACAAAAATTATGTACATCCAAAACGGACATATTAGATATAAATAGATAGGATTTAGTTCAGCGGGATCGGGACGGGATATCCCCGCTTTTTTCAGGTCCCCCCGGTCCCGTTGAACCTTAATAGGTTGATAAGCATACAGTCTCGTGAAAAAGGCGTGAAGTGACGCATTTGACACCGCCGACTAAAAGTAAAAAGGGCATTTACAATAAAAAGATTAAATGAACGCCAAAATACAATACCATCGGTCTTTTTATATGTTTTTGATTGAGTTTTGTTTGTTTAATTTTACCTTACAAACTTCCACCTGAAAAAATGGATAAATGGCAAACAAATATAACAAAAAGGAAAAACGCGACTTTGGTCACCGGATAATAATGGATATAGTTGACGCACATTTCATCCTCAAGACTGTATCCACCCTTCAATGACATGTTACAGTATTCGTGATCTAAGCAATGGCAAGCCTTGGATTGTTTGCACCAGGGATGGCAACAGATTCCAGACTTTTTTGGATCCGCATTTCGGACTTTCATTTTCGGCATCCAGTGCCATCCCTGATTTGCACCCACCCACCCATGTCCAATGCTTCAGTCCTCGCGTCTCATACTCGCAGGTTGTCGTTAGCACATCGCCCTGCGGGGAGTTTTGTTACTATCATTCATTCGGATCTGATCCGTTCACCGATTGAACATGGACATGAGGACGAAGTGATTGGATGTGTTGCCAGTGGGGCGAGTAGTGATTGTCCCGATTTATTTCGGCCACTTTCTTTCCGTCTCTGATCACCGAACTGTACAGCTTTCTTCCTGTTAGATGCGCGTGCAATTGGGAAGCAAAAATATAAATGCCATTGGTTGGAAACTGAATGGGGAACAGAACAAAGTGAACAATGAATGGCCGCCCTTTTAATGTTACCGATCACTTTACCTTTTGGGTACAATCGGATGTACAAAATGCAGTGATCGGAAAATTAGACTGATCCGGAGGAATAGAGTTTGCATCAGAGTAGATTAGCCTGCGAAAAAGAGTGTCTTCGATATGCATCTTGTTTTGGCACCGTGCCAACCCCAGCTCCATAATGCCGGCATCGTTTGGTCGTAATTGGTCCGTGTAAGTAATCCGCAGTCCTGAACTGTCCCGTATGCCGGCTAATTTATGCTCATTGTTGTAATGAATTTCAATCATCAAAAATGGCACAAAATCGACACCCCCCAGGGGCATTCCCGCCTCTGGCGGATAAACAATTTTCTAAATTCAAACAATTAGTCCGCTTCCTCTCCCCCCCCCACGAACATTCGCTCCCATTGCCCACGCGGCTAACACTTTCGAGCAACTGCGCGCCTCCGGCGGTTTGTTTTCGCTGCAATCGCCCGCAAAAGGGCGTGTCCTTTGCTGACAATGGAAAACTTCGAAATGATGCACCAATTGGACATTTCCTTCAGTGATTATCGGCTCGTACTGCACAATGGTGGGAATAAATACAATATATTAAGTGGGAGAGAGAGAGAAAAAGAAAGAGTTTAGTGAAAGTGATCAGTGATCAGTGACAAAAATTTCGCTAACATTTTGTGCTATTTATTCTTAACCTTGATCACGTGGTGTTTGCGTCCCCTCACAGCTTCTTCCAACTCAACAATGGCACACCAATAAGTGGTCACTCGTGCCGGAATGGACACATTTTGTGCCCGAATGTCCATTGTGAATAAATTAGGCAATTTGTCCGGCACTTCGTCCGAGTCCCAAGCTTCGCCATTATCATTATTACCCATTAACAATTGAGTGAAGCGGATTTGATGGACAACATTCGGATCCCTCAATGACTTTATCCTTTTGTGAGTGCTGACGGCAAGCAAAATGTTGCTGGTCCCTTTCTGCAAAATGGAAATTATGTGCATACCTTTTAACAAGTTGCCTCAATACGATAATCCCGAGGGTCGCAGGTGGCCAACTTTCGCCTAAATTCAAACTGATTGCTGCGCGAGTTGGTCAGTTCGCAGTCCTGGTGGATATCCCTGCGCAGCCTCCACCGCTTGTCCACCCATCCATCCACCTAAAACTTTCTTTCTTCGCCATCGCCAACGTTTTTGATTTTTCTTTTTTTTCCTACCATTCGACTTTCTTTGACCCAAAAAAGACAAAAATCGCTTCCTTCCACTGCCCCGTGATCAGAAAAGCCGATCAAAATGATGGCCGCTCTTCCGGTGAATGTGACTTGGAAATTAACGAACGATTGACCGGACCAATTCAAATTCCAAGCCATCAGAAGGCGAGTGCCTAAAATGGTCGAAACAAAAGAGAAAAGCATTTGTTAATTGACTTTGAGCATATTGACACCTTTGATGGATGTGCTCAGTCTGTGGGGAAATGGAGCTTTTCCTTTCTCTAATTGCTGCTGTGAGACGACAAATGATCGGTCATTTGGCCGCCCTTTAGGCAAACGAACGAAAGTGATCAGAGAGATGAAAATGATCAGAGAGACGAGAAACAACGAGTGCCAAAACAAGATGGAGTGCCTCATTTGACGGCAATCAATCAGGGGATAAGTGTCACATATTCTGAAAGGAGGGAGAGGGACAGCAAGTGGCTGAAATGAAACGAAACATTGTCCATTTATGCGAAAAAGGACAAAAAGAGAGGAAAGATGGCATTTAATATTTGAATATTTTTGTCACTTTTTATCCTTTGGATTAAACGACGAAACTCTTTAAAAGGAATGATTAATGAATTAATCATGTAAAAAGAAAAGCAATGGATGGATGTAATTAACGGGGGGAACGAAAGAACGGACGGACGGACGGTCGCGTCGAATGAGCCAACCAAAAGGACGCAAAACGGCGGGCGGCAAATCGCACATTCATTTTCCTTTTCCATTTACAAATTAGTGTACATTTTTACCAAGATTTTGAGAATGCACTTTTTCCTCAGTAATTTCTGTTTTTGACAGTAAAACAACAAACACAGAATGCAATTAAGTACTTGCGAATATTGTGGTGAAATGACACTGAAAGCCAAAGGAAAAGCAGACAAAAATGGTCGAAAAGATAAATCAAAAAGCGGATAAATGGTCCAACACTTTTGTCCTGCTGAAGCAAAGCGTTCAATGCCTGCTGCCCCCGGTGCTTAACAAGAAGGCGATCACTCAACTGACTGATCAAAAGCAGAGAAATAACATCGTCGAATTTGGGCAGACGAACAGAGCGGCGACCAGCACAAATACAGCCGGTAACAAAAGGTGGCGCGTATTTCGCGACATTTTGGCTTCAATTTTCAATTTTTGCCTTTATTTCCCTAAATATTACTGTTTTTTTTAAATTTCCCCGGCGGCGCTTTTCGTCCTTTCCTCTCAAAAACATTTACCATTGCAAAATTAACATTTTCGCTAAGTTGGCCTTTTTAGTTCGTTCTTTAGTGCGAATTTGAGCGATCAAGCTGATCAGTAGCGGTTGAAATTGCTCGCCAAAAAATAAAACACAAAATCCAAATCATTATTTATACAATATTGATCAGACAGTAAGTACATCGTTTAGCCCTTGCATTCGTTGAAGAAATGAATGATTAACATGTGAAAAAGCAAGCATCAATTCGCATTTGTGGGAGGAGAAGGGGCGGTGGAACGGGGAAAAATGGGGGAGGGGGCGAGAGACAGAGGTGGAAGGAGAGAAATGGGGAGAGACGAGAGACAGAGGTGGGAGGAGATAAAAGAAAGAGGGCAGAGGAGAGGGATAGAGAGCGGGATGAGAGAAGAGAGAGAGGCGAAAGGAAAACAGTTAGAGGAGAGCGGAGATGGAATAGAGGGGAAGGGGGAATAGAGCGACAGGGAGGGGGACGAGAGAAAAGAGAGAGGGGAGAGAAAAAAAAGAGAGGGGCGCGTGGGTGGGGGAGGCGTAGCGGCGCATGGAGTGGCAGTGGCCGACCACTCACTCACTCATAAACCAGCCGCATTTTGTCACGGACTGCTTTCCTATTCACATCAGTCATTGATTCCTTCCTTCCTTCCTTTTCCCCCCATTTGGCTTTCCAACATTTGCCGACACTTTTTCCAATAAAATTTCGTCTCTCTTTTCATAAAATTACCAATTTAAATATTAATATTTGTAAAATTAAATTTCTTTAGATATCAGCAGAATCGTCAGCAATTTCCACTTTTCTCCATTTATCTGTGCGCATATTTGCAACAAATCTCGAAGAGTTCGTCCATTTCCAATAACTTCAAATTCCAAAAATGCATCCCACCGCCGTTGTCCACCATTTCGTGCCACCGCCGCCAGCAATGGCAGTGATGGCGCCACTGCCCGCGGCGCCTTCTCTGTCCGCCTCTCCGTCGTCTGTTTCCGGCGTTGGCCTTTTGCCCGTGGACGAAGTGCCTTCCCTCGGTGCTCTTTCCCTCTCTTCCTACCAGCCTCTTACCCCCCGGCGTTATCCGTCCGATCATTTCACCGGTGGTGCCAATCGCATCTTTTCCTCCATCGACGGCATGGACGGGGGGGAACGCCGTAAGGGAAGTGAAGGGGGAAATATGGGAGCAGACGGAGGAGGCATGGGACAACAGCAGAATCATGATCAGGTTTTTGATCAATCAATGGCATTCCATGGTACTGAATTGACGGTCCCTTTTCCTGCAGTTGGGAATTGAATGGTACGCCGCCGCTGGGGGAGGCGGGGGACAGCAAAGCCTTTCATTGGCACAACCAACAGACCCACTGCCTTGGACGGCCCCTTGGCTGTTGTCCGGGATGTCCGGAGGGGCATTGTCCGACGGCATTGGTGCCACCACAGCCCAAAATGGAGTAAGCGGATGCCCCAAAGCGACTTCGTTCAATCTCATATTTTGGCTCCTAAAGGTGGCCTCCGAGTGTTGCGTTTGTTGGGCTTGAGCCGGGGACAAAGCATTTCGTCGAAACTCCACAACAGCCTCACCTTCACTACCACCACCGACACTCTGACCAACACCAATTCCACAATTATCATCACCATCCGGCCGATTATGACTGGGCACAGCCGTACCCTCAAATGGCCCCGGGGGCAAATAGCAACGACGGCAATCTCTTCGCCGATTTGGGGCCCCTTCCCCCCAACGCGCATTTTCAGCAAAACAATAGCAGCACCGTCCCATATGGAGAACAACAACAACACAACAACGAGCAGTACACGACCATAATTGGCGGCGGACAAGCGCATGAGCAAAGCCACCAACTCGGCACGAACATCGGCGGAAGCAGTACAAGGTTTGTGATCACTTTGGCACGCGGAATGAAAGGCTGCTCTATTGTTAAGCATTCCATTTGATGAATTCGGCCAGTCAATGTTTGACCCGCTCAGCGTGGACACTTCAGTCTCATGGAGTGGCGGCGAAGGCGCACATTCATCGACCGACGAGACGGTTGAGTACTCGTCACTGAGTCAAGATGAGATTTATGAGCAAATCCAAAGGGAATGTGCCGAAATTGAACATCAGTCTTCGTCAGGCCGTTTGACGCAAAAGCGGACAAAAGTACCAAAACATAATGCCAATTAAGGATTTTGGGTTTTAAAAATTAAATTTTAGGGAAGCAGCGCGAGGACAATCACTACTAAAAAGGCGCCTTCTGTGGTGATGAAGAAAAGGAGCACATACTCGGGCAGACTGAGCGTGTCCAGTTTGGACTCTACGGAAGAGCCGCCCATCGCCGCCAGCGTCGGTGGCGGCGGGAGACGCGAGCGCAAAAAACAACTGAACAGAGTGGCGGCAACGCGCTACCGTGAGAAGAAACGCAAGGAGCGCGAGCAGACGTCGGGGGAAATGCACGAGTTGGAGCAGTACAACGCGCGACTGAAGGCGGACATAGCGGCGGTGCAAGCGGAAATGGGCTATCTGAAGGGATTGGCCGCGCAGATTGAGACGGCACGCAAACGCGCGAGACGCCGATGAGAGAGAGAGAGTGGTTGTGATGAAGAGGGTGCCAGACTTGCAGGAAACCTGCCACAAGAACGGGATTGGATTGGTCATACCCCCTCCCTCCCCTCCCTCCCCTTCCCCCGGTGCAAAAGGACATTTTTCATTTATTTGGTATAATTTTAAGTTAACGTTTGCCATTCTGATTATTATTTGCCT
The DNA here is from genome assembly GCA_024500135.1 of Heterodera carotae. Taxonomy (NCBI): domain Eukaryota; kingdom Metazoa; phylum Nematoda; class Chromadorea; order Rhabditida; family Heteroderidae; genus Heterodera; species Heterodera carotae. The sequence continues at coordinate 24,433 of JAKKIK010000053.1, forward strand.
AAATCTGAAAAGTGTCAAATGACCCCATTCCTTAATGTGATCAGTGTTAATTAATTAAAGTCCCCCCCTCCCCCCCCCCTCAATTGGTAATGTGCGATATCGACGATTTGCTAAATGTTTTTGTCCCCATTTGAATAATATTCCATTCATTCCATCACAAAAGTGTCCGGCATAATTTGTGAAGAATTGTTTGCTGCTGATTGTGAACCAGTTGCCCCCTTCTCTTCACAAAATGTTTTTGCCGGTAATTCGCGGCTTTTTTGTGGCGATGGCATTGGCAAGTGGCCTTCACTCATTCGCTAGCAGATTTCCCCCCCCCCCCCAACATGGAACATTTTGTTTCCCCTCCCTCCCTCCCCCACTCATATGAATTCATTTCATGCCCATTCCGCTTCGGTTCCCCAACAGGTGGGTGCACCCATCCAACAGCCACTCCCTCCCAAAATGCCCCCCGCCCATTGTTTCGTTCTCACCGTCCACGAATGAATGAATGAATGAAATGGACAGCAGCGGTGGGCAGAATATGCAGTCATTTCAGCAGCAGAGGTGGAAAGAAAGCTGAATGAATAGCGGTCAGTCAGTCAGTCCATTCATTGGGCGCTGTTGTCCCTTGCGGATAGTCATTTTCGGCGATTTTGCTGAAGCAAGCGAATTGCCCCCTCCCCTCCCTTTTCCGCTTCTTCCCAATGCCCCCCCCCTCCCCATTTTCGGTTGCCATTGGAGAGGGCGGCCCCCCTCCCTTTCGCACTTCCGGACTTTTTGCCAAATTGCCCCTTTTTATTCTTTACTACTTCCAATTGTGATCAGCTTCATCTCCTCACAGTAAGCAAATCCCCGGCGGCCTCTGTGCATCTCTGTGTTTGCCAACCTGCGCCTCGCCTCCCATCCCCCCCCTCTCTCTCTCTCTGTCTCCCTTCCCGTGCCTATCCTCTTCATTTCCCCTCCCCTCCCCTATCCACTCAATAAACTGCTCTCGTCGCCCCCACCTTCGGTAAGTCCATAAGCTTTGTTTGTTTGGTCAGCGAATGAATATTATAATATTTGGCTGTGGCCGAAGGACACTTTCGTCTTTTGTGGGGTCAATGCGGGAGCATTAAGCAAAGTTGGCGAGAGTTTGGCTACGGGATTTGAATGTGTTAGTGGGAGAAGACAGGCGGGCTTAGGGAGCAGAGGCAGTTGAATGTTTAAAAGTCTGAAGAGTCAATTCTATGCCGAATTCGGCCGCCGGCCTTTTCTCCGAATTTGATCCACATTCATTTATTCATTCCTTCATAATTCGTTTTCGACCTCAAAATTAGCTTCCCGGAACTTCATCCATCCCCAATTCGCATGGACCTATTTACTCACCTCCCCCCAAAAAAAGATTCGATTCCTCCCCTTTCCCCCCCCCTTCCTCGAAATTCGCTTCTTGTGCGAAAATTCAAACAATTGGATGGGGGATGAATGAATGTTCTTTCGCACTTTTCTCATTTCCAATTCCATTGCCTCCGGCGGCACTCGCAGAAAATTGCACCGGCGGGGATTTGGAGAATTCACTGTCAGCCTCTGTCTCTCTTTAGTCTCTCTGCAACCCTCAATCACTCACTCCCTCCCTCACGGTTGGGTGCCTTCCATTGGGTTAATCTCAATCATCATACGCTTTTCTCAACAATTTAAGTGAAAAGAAAAAGCGCTTTTTTTACTTAAATCACTTTTCTACTTAAGCTTAACAGCACCTCTGCTTTCTTTTGAGCCCTCAATATTAGAGGCTTGAAGAAATGGGACTTAATCAGAGCCGCGCGGTCATTAAGCCAAAGGTTCTTCTCTTTCCGTGTCCTCACAAATGCCCGTGTCCCCTTCCTCCATCGGTACCATTTCAATCGGATCCAGCATTCAATCCCTCCCCCTCCCCTCCCCCCTCCTCCCCCGTCCCCTGTCCCCGGGCACCGACCACTTGCAACACTTCCAATCCAGCCCAAGTCCAATCCAATCTATCCAGCAACCTTCGTTCATTCTGGCTCATTCCATTTCTTAACAAACATTCCCTCAAGCATTTCCACCGTCCCCAATTAATCTTCCCCTCCGGTGATTTGCACCCCTCTCGTGCTACACTCACCACTCCCTCTGACAACTCTTCCGCGCCCTTTTTTTCTCCACCGCCATTGCAGTCCCCGAAAACAATTTTTGAGCAATAATTGGTATAATTTGCGCCTTCTGTCACCTCACAAACAGTCACATCCATTCTTTCTTTTTCATTCCATTCATTCATTCGTTCATTTATTCATTCCGTCATTGGCTGTACTCTTCCAGCAGCAACAGCACCATCCATGTTCATCAACAGTTGCTAAATGTGGTCCTATTCTGTCAATGCTTAAGCCAAAGAAAGGCAAAGCGACGATAAACAAATTGCAATTTTTCATTTTTTTTGAAATGGACAGAAACGCTGTGAAGCATTGTGAACTCTCTCAACAAATGAAAAAGCATAGCTAAGAAGAAAAGGAGGGGAAAAGAGACCGTTCAATAATTTATTAGCCCTTTTGTAATGCTTCTTCCCCCCCCCCCCCTCCCCCTCCCGTTTCTCGAAATCCAAAATATTCTTCCCATCAGCGGAGATGGGATGAGTCAAATGTGTCCTATCCCTTCGCTTCCCCTCCCTCCCCCGCCCACTCTTCCGAATCCAAAAGCATGCTTTCTCTCTCTCTCTCTTTCTCTCTCTCTCTTTCTCTTTCACCCCTTCCCTCGTCCGCTCCAACCCTTTCCCACAATTTCAACCAACAATTCCTCTAAAATTGTCCTTATTCATCGGCACCCACTGTTACAAATGTTTAATTCTGCAAGTGTCCATTATCCGGCGGCCGTCGGGTGGGATACATTCCCTCGGGCGACGACCCCTCAATGCCTAATGAGAATTGTACATCCATTTTTAACCGATTCTCGACCGCCTTCCCTCTCTCGACCTTCCCCCATATCATTCCTTACTCCGTGCCACTCATTTTCCCCCTTTTTCTCTCCTATCATTCCCTCTCTTTTCTCTTTCCCTTTTTTCCCTTTTTTCTTTTTTCACTTTTCAAATATAACTTTAAGCCTTTTCACAACAATCAAATGTCTTTAATGCAGCCGGTCGGCCCAATCTTCTCCATTATTCCCCTCCTCTTTGGTTGATTTATTTTCTGTTGGGCCTTCCAATTGTTAGCCGTCCCTTTCCCCCACGGGCGAATCTCAAAAGTATAGGTCACCACCATAAGAGACATTTGAAGATTGGCTAATCGGCACAGAGAAAAACATTGATCGATTTTCGATCACTTTTTTCATCCGATGGTCACTGATCTTATAAATCCCCTCGAGCAATTTCATGTGTAATTATCCTCATCAATGTTCTCTACATCATTTTTATCCTCACTGTCTTAATTATTCCTGTGGTCCGGTCTTTCTTTTCAACAAAAAATCTCCCGAAATCTCCCCCCATTTCATTGCAATAATCTCCATCCCCAACTGCGCCACCCATTTCCATCCCCCCCACCAAGTTGCCCGGCAATTACGCAAATATGTACTCTCCCCCCCCGCCCTCTGCCCACTTCTGTGACGGACGCATAATCACTCACTTGCCAAACATTTGTCCCCACCCGTCACGCCGATTAAAGTCATTTGAAGAAGCTACATTTATGTACTTGCATCTGCTACTGCTCTGAAGGATGCATTTTTACCAAAAATGTTCTTTTTGTACACCGCCTCGACCAATGTGCCCCTAGGCTACTCTGGGCCCGGTCCGCCTATTCCTCCATATGCCATTTACGCCCCTATATGCCCCTAGGCCCCTCCTGTTCCCCTATATGCCCCTATTCTCACATATGCCCCTCCTGTTCCCCTATATGCGCCTAGGCCTCTCCTAGCCCCCCCCCCTCCCTGCCTCCCCTACGCCCCCTGTAAGCCCCCTAGGCCACACTAGGCCCCTCTTGTTCCCCTATATGCCCCTATTCTCACATATGCCCCTCCTGTTCCCCTATATGCGCCTAGGCCTCTCCTAGCCCCCCCCCCCTCCCTGCCTCCCCTACGCCCCCTGTAAGCGCCCTAGGCCACACTAGGCCCCTCCTGTTCCTCTATATGCCCCTAGGCTACCTGTATGCCTCTAGGCCCTTTCTTCGGCCTCCTTCTCCCCTCGCCACGCCTGCTCCTCCATCAATGCCGCCGGCTTCACCCCCAGCCACTAAATTGAGGCTAACTATGTACATATTCTTTCCATATGTAATGTGCCTGCCCTTCAGGCCAAATCTCTCCTCTCAAGTCCATTTGTCTTTCCCGCCCACTACGATGTAAACAAATGTTGTCCCGATCTCAGACATCCACAGGGATTTACCCGACCGATCAGTTCTCCTCCCCATTAATCATTCCCCTGTTTCTTATTTTCTTTTCTTGCCGCAGCCTTCACCTTTCAGTTGTCTTCTATTTATTGGAAATGGCAATTATTCAAAAAAATTAGGCTTCCCCAATTAATCCTAATAAGCATATCTTCCTTCAGTGAATATTCCTTTTTCAATCTTTTATCTATCTCCTCCCTTCTATGTGTCATCTCTTCATTGGCCTTTCTTTGTCTTCTCTTCTTCTTCTTCTTTCGTTGCCTTCCTCCTCCTCCTCCTCCTACTCATCAGCTATTCTTCCACTCCTCATCCATCCTTCTTTCTCTTCTTCCTTTCTCTTCATCCCTTTTCCATCTCATCACTTTTGTTTGCAAGTCGGCTTTCTGCTGCTCCTCTCTCCCATCAGTGGACAATGGTACTTAACCTGTCCACTCCCCCCCCCCCCCCGGCGCCCATATCCGCACATTCGGCCTTTCCCCGCTTCCCCCCCCCCCCCCCCTTCCGCCCGTATCCGCGCACTCGACCCACCCGCCCCCGCCCGCCCCCGCACTTGACTCTTCTCCGCTTCTCCCCTTCCCCCGTCGTCCCCGTTGGCAAACAAAACGATGAAGCTGAGAAGAACCGCAAATCGAAAGATGGGCGACATTCTCGGCTAATTATCCGTGGAAAAGCTCACTGCTTCGCCCGATCGACGACGACCACTGACTGACTGACAGAGAGAGTGACCACGACCAACAGCAGAATGATTTTTGTTTCTCCGCCCGGCCACCCTTTTGCTTAGCTTAGCTTAGTCTATTCATCTGCTTCATCCGCTGTCCGTCTGTCCATTGACAGCTTTGTGGCCATTTTTCTTCATAATCACTCTTCTCGCTTTATGTCTAAAGGAAACATAAAGCTTCTTCTGAAGTTGTGCAAAAAGTAATTGTATTCTTTTAAAGAAAAATAGTTTAATAATTATTATGTTTTATTGTTATTTGGAAAATGCCATTGGTACTTTAGCTTCTTTCTGCCAATTTACCTTTCAGTCCTTCGGCACGACAAAACGGAAATTGCGCGAAATTTGCTTTTGTCCACCAATGGCCCACTCATTTATTTATATTTGCACTTCGCCAATTATCGCTTCTGCAAAGTCTAATTAATCCCTTATGGCGTGGCCAATGTTGTGCTGTGCCAATTGGTGGCTGATTGGCGGGTTGGGCCGTCCGTCCGTTGCCAGGACACCATTTGAACACAGACAGAACGGATTTATGGGGTGGGAGGGGGGGGGGGGGTAATCCGTACATATAAACGAGGTGGGGGGGGGGGGGGACCAGCAGGGCACAAAAATAGCCATTTTGGGGATCAGCTAACTCAGGAGAAGCCTCTAAAATGGAGGACAGACCAAAAGCAATTCGAATGCTCAAAGTTGGCTTGTGGTCGTTTGAAGTTCCATGCCATTGTTGACCATGTCAATCCAACCAAATACAACTCATTCATTCACTCGTCCATTATTTCGTTCTCCCAAATTGAATTTCAACCCAAATCGGACATCCCAACTCCAATCCTTCTCTTCCCATTGCCCCCCAGGGGTTGTTCCATCCCTTCTTAACCCACTTCTTCCATTCACAAATCCTCAAGACATTTTTCGACACTTCGATGCTCCCTACACTAATACGATGAAATTCCGATTTCCCGCCACTTTTTTTCGGCGACAGTTCCAACAAACCTCACCCCCTTCGCCCCTCCCTCCCTCCCTTGCCCCTCTATTGTGCGCACCTCTCGCCGAATGAGTGACTGACCTTGGCTAGCTGGAAATCGAAGAATCAAATTTGTGGAGGGATTGAAACAGTTCCCTCAATCAATCCGCCGATGCGTTCCAGCAGCACAATTGGGACAATCCCTCCTTCCCCCCCCCCCCCCCTCCCCCCTCCCGCCTTACCCTTCATTTGCCCCCCCCCCCCCTTTTTTTCCCTTTCCCCTTCCCCCCTTTCCCCATCAGCGTCCTCTCCGTGCCCTCCGTCCTAACGGCTCTTACTGATTCTCATGAATCGGTCAGAAGTAATTTTAGTCGAATTTTTACGAATTGAAACAAATATATTTCTATAGAAAATAACTGATTGGTCATTGTTTAGCCGTATTTACCTCAGGCATACCCCCAAATCTCCAAAATCCAGGCACAAAATGACATTTCCGATGCCCCAATGACGTTAATCCGTTGCCACCTGTCCGTTTTCATTTTTTCAGTTGGATTAATTTTCTAAACATCGCCCATCGCAAAACAATTTGTCAACTAATGTTTGGGTGATTGGATAAATATCGAAGGAAGGCATTTTGTTCCCTGATGAGGAGGATCCTGATGAGTATTAGGCTCTGATTGAGGGGATGGCACCCGTCCCCCCCTCACTCCCTCAGTCGCCCCCCTCCCCTCCCCCCCCACCGCCGCGATCGACGGATGATCCACTCACTCACTCACTCAGCCACCACTCGGTCTTCCATCTTCATTCATTTCACTTTTTCAAATTTGGACATTTATTCGTATTCAATTTACTTACACATTCTACGATTATTCAGCTTCCAAACTTGTTAAATCTGATCAGATCTTGCTGGGATGATCATCATCCATCCATTCCCTCGCCGCCGCCAACTTTTGCTGTTTATCTCTCGCGCGTCAATTGCATATCCATCACATGGGCGGGGCGGATGGATGGATCAGAGTAATCCCCCGCCCCCCGCGGGGTTATCCTCCATCTCTGCTGCATTTGCATCTTTCAACTCGCATCTCCGTCTCGATCTCGCCCCTTTGCTGTTGTTTTCCACTAAATATCATCGCCCTCCTTCCGTTACCCAATTTATGTCCTTTTAAAGGTGTCAGTCATTTGGTTGGATCGTCAACCCAACCCAAAAGATGGACCGCCGCCAAAAATTCCGTCAGGCAAAGGCCAATTATCGTGAGGAAAGCAAAATCCACTTCTACAATGAGTGCCATTCATCTCATCCTCGAATACATTTATCCCTTCAGCTCTGCCATTTCCCCCTATTTGACCATTTCCCCGTCGCGCCGTTCCTCGCAGTCCGACGACGCCATTTTGACCTCTCCCCGCGGGGGTGGGCCCTCCCATTTCAGGGGGGGGGGGGGCTTCGTTCCTCCGCCCCCTGTCGTTGTTGCGCTTTCCTCTATTATTACTACTTCATTTTCATTTTATCGTCATTATCCCCATCATTATTGACATTCTGACGTACCCCGCCTTTTTATGACCATCCGATGCCCGACGGACGGACGGACAGCCGAGCGAAGCAAGGCAACAATAAAGTCCCGTGTTTGTCTTCTCTCCGATCACTTCACCCTCGGCTGATCCATGCTAAATTCTCCTCTCCTCTCTCTGCCAGATCACCCCTTTCCCCTCTCTCCCCTCCCCTCTCCCCCCGTACCCTCATCCCCTCTTCCCCTCTTCCCCTCCCCCTCTCTTCCCTCTCCCCCCGCCCCCTCCCCCCCGTCTTTCCGTTCTTTGTGCTTCCATTGCTTTTGCGTGTGATAATCCGTCCATTACCATTACTCTTTAAATCCATCATATTTAACGGATCAGATTTATTGTGTTTTTTTATTCCGCCACATTATCATCACGACCCGCCGCTGATGTTATCATGCAACTTGCCGAATCAATCGATCCATCTTTCTTAAATTGGGCCGTAACAATTTCACCCAGCACATTTGCTGCTCTTCACTTTGGCAGTTCCACCACTTCCGCTTACCGCCCTTTACCGATCAGATCAGATCGATCACTCCCCCCCGGCCCCTCGGGGGTGATCATATTCATTCTCTCCAGCCCTCCATCAATCATCATCCCCCCTCCCCCCGCTGCTGCTGGACATTTCATCGCGTCCCACCCATCACTTCCCTAGTTGTTCATCCACCACTTTTTCCCTTCCCTCCCTCGAGGGTGCTTATCTTTTTCATTCCCTAACCAAAAATCCCTCTCTTTACCTTGACAAATGCCGCCGCCCCTTCTCCCGCCCCTCCGGCCCCATTGCCCTTTTACCAAATTATCATTTTCCCCCAAAGGCAAATGCCCCGCAAATTTGTCCAAAGTGTTGCCGACTCTCAAAGCATTGCTTTTTAACAAAAAGAGTGCTTTTGCGCGCGCATTTTTTTGCACTTGCTACATTTGTTCTTTATTCTCTCTGTCCGTTCATTTCGTTCAGCAGAATTCCTTTCCCACCATTCGCTTTTCAGCCGATGTTCTTCCCTTTGATCATTTGCCGACAATAATTTATTTATTTATTCCTTCGTTTTCATTCACTCGCCGATCATTTTACTCCAATGAGTCCGCCGCTGATCACCCTTAATCAGTTGATTTTTGTCGGCCTTTTGCTAATGGCTCAATCGACCGGTAAATGAATTTTGATCAAATTTGTCTTCAATTGCCCACTTTTCAAGAAGCATCTTCGGCTTCTTCCTCTTCCTCTTCCCCCACCGATTCCGTTCCATCCGCCGATTTGGCATTCACTTTTCCCCTCATAATACGCCCATTCCTTGTCGAGCCTAACAAAGAGCCTTATCTGGTGCGCGAAGGAGAACCGGGTCCGGAGCTGAATTGCTCGGTGGCCGAGCAGTACCGGGACGGAAGTCGGTACGAATTGGAATGGACCAAAGTTGTGGGCGACAGTCCGCAGTGAGTGCATTTGGGCATTTCATCCTTTGGGCGGCTACAATAAATGTGTTAAGTTTGGTTTCACGCAACGGACGATTATTTGCCCCCTCCGGGGACGACGGCTATTCACTGGCGGACACTGTGGCACAGGTCCGACCCGAAGATTCAAATTAATCCCTTTTTGGGTTTTAAAACTTTGCTTTTCTGCTCAGAATGGCGGCTACAATCTCCGACTGAAGGGCATTCAGTTCGCAAGAGACAACGGCCGCTTTTTCTGCGCTTTGATCGACACGGAGACGCGACAGCAAACGCTAAGTGCGCCGGCTAATGTGATTGTGTTAGGTGAGTGAGTGACAGACAAATTGGACGGGGGGGGGGGGCACAAGCAGTTCAATGGAAAGCCAAAATGGACGGACAAAATTGGCTAAAAAAAAGGGGGGACGACAGAAAATATGGCACTGATCATTATATCCTATTGGTCATCGGAAAAATGGCACTGATCAGGTCCGATTGGTCATCGGCCCCAAAATGGGAATCAAAAAATTCGCTCGGCTTAAGGCGCCAAAATTGTAAGGAATATGGCATTTATTCGGCTTTTAATGGAAGCAAGTGTCCGTCCCTATGTGTGTGTGTGCATTAATGGAGACGGCGGGCATTGTTTCCCTCTTTTCATTTTGAATTTCCATAATTTTTCTTAAATTCGTCGTCATTCTCTGTGCCCAGCGAACCGTGCCAAATTCACTCGCAATTCCATTAATTCTCCTCTCTTAATCATATTCGTCATCTTTCGTCTTCATATTCGCCGATTTCCATTTTGACCCCTTAGGGGAAACAAGATTGGATGGATGGATGAGGCAAAGAATTGAATTGGATGATGGTGAGTGACATTATGAGGGGAGGCGAAGAAAGAGTGAAGAAAGGTAGAGAGTGAGGGTGGCGAGAGAGAAAGGGAGGGAGGGATAGGGTAGGAGGGAGAAAGAGTGGGAGAGAGCGGGTAGAGGAGTCGGAGAGAGTAACTGAGTGGGATGGGGCGGGGGGCGAAAAGGGGGACTGGGTTGGAGGGAGTAGGGGGATTGGAGAGGGGGACTGATTGAGATCGGATGGAGGGGTCGGAGAGGGGACTGAGTGGGAGAGAGGGATATGGCGGCGGTCTTTGATCAGCAATTTGAGAATGGACTGATGAGTGTAAAAAGAAATTGATTTAATTCAGATTTAGAAAATTTCAACCCCTTTTTCTGATCATAGGACCAATATCAATCATAGTATAATGATAATTCGCGACTCAGACCGGCAGCATATTTACATGTCTCATCAGTGTCCGTATTGCGTTAACCCCCGCGGGGAGGAGGGCGGCATTTGGCAGATGTGTGCCCCCTCCTCCCTCCCCTCTCCCCCCCCCCCCCAACGTTCCCTTTGTTCGCAACTTTTACCCGACTTTTGACATCTGCTGCTGCCTGTCCAATGCAACAATCGACCAACTTATCGCCAATTACGTGCCCCCCCCCCCCTTCCCCTCCCCCCCCCCCCCAGCGTCCATTTCCATCGTCCCGCAATGTGTGCCTTTCCCCGGGGCGAAGTTATCCCACCAAATGGACTGACTCTTTTTGCGTATAATTTGCCTTTCGGGGACGGAATTTGGGCAATAGGCAAAGGAAAGGCATTTGACTTTGCTGAAATGATTAACATATTCTAACAAAATTGCAAATGAACGTTATGTTTGCGCAACAGATGCTCCAAAAGTGCCCTCCAACAAAAAGTCGGATAAAATCAGAAAATAAACAATGATTTTGTGATTGATGGGGAGAGACTTTCTTCGAATGGATGGAAAGGAAGGATTTGGAAGAGGAAAACAATGATGGATGGATAATTGGATTGGAGGAGGATTCGGGAGGGGATAAATGATTGTATTTGTGAGGGGTTTTCTTTCTTTTTATCAGATTGATAATGGCAAATGCCAAAATTTACCCTCTAAAATTGATGAGAAAAGAAAGAGAAATTTGCATAAGTCCTCAAAAATGATTCTAATCTGTTGAAATTCAATATTCAACAGAACAGCCAAATTCAGCGAAGAAAATAGAGGGATTTATTTGGATTTTTTGTTTTTTTTTTCTCCACAAATCCGAATCATTCCCTCTTTCAGCAAGAAATGGTGAATTTTTCTCCGACGAGTGGGATAATCCCGTAATTTGGCACCGGGGGAGGGATTAATGCCACTTTCGCCAAAGGGTGGAAGAACAATTTGCAAAAAGGTAAATTACATGTAAATGTAAAGATTTAAGGGTTTTTTTTTGCATGTGGGAAAAATGGCACAATTTTTTGTGATTTGAATGCGAATTCAGTGAATATTTTTCTCCAGCCTTGGCTTGTTCTCTGCGCCTCTAACTTTTCATCTTTCCATACTATCTCTCTCTCTCTCTCTTTCCTCTCTCTCTCTCTCTTTCCTCTCTCTCTCTCTCTTTCCTCTCTCTCTCTCTCTTTCCTCTCTCTCTCTCTCTTTCCTCTCTCTCTCTCTCTCTCTCTCTTGTCCGTTGCCCCACAATTGTTATTATTTGCCGAACAGATCAAATTGCCACAAAAAAGGGACCGCAAAAAGAAAATTGCTATGAACGGCGAAAATTGAATGGAACGGCAGGAAAGGAAGTGCCATTGTTTGTCGAAGAATTATTTTTGCCGAAGGGTTTCCCCAATCTCAAATAACACAAAAAAAACGAAGATAATTTGAATGATTGTGCTGCAACGAACGCTTTTTCCCTACAGTGCCGCCCCAACCGCCGCAAATCACCGCTCAGCCGACGGAATCGATACGCGAAGGCGAAATTGTTTCTGTGCGTTGTGAATCGCAGGACGGAAACCCTCCGCCGAGGATCCAATGGCTTTTCGACAATCGGACACGCGTGCCAGAAGCGTGGTTCCACGAACGACACGAAGGCGCCAACGGCGGCATAAACGCACGCGCGATAAGCACGCTACAATGGCATTTGACACGCGGCGACAACGGCGCCTATTTGACATGCCAAATTTGGAACAAAGCACTCAGAGAGGGCGAAATGATCAGTGCCGAAACGAACAGACTCAATGTGAGGGAAAACAGAGATATTGCATGAACGGCGACGGCACATTTGTTGTTCGGATAGGTTTTGTACGCCCCGCGGGTGCGCATTGTGCCAACAGTGCCCGAACTGAACGTAGAAGAGGGTGAACTGGTTCATCTGAAATGCTCCGCTGACGCAAATCCGCCCGCGGCGAACTTCGCGTGGACGCATTTGCCATCGGGCGAAACGCACACCGACAGGGACTGGCGCGTGAATGTGCGACGTTCGCATGCGGGCGAATTCCGTTGTACGGCCGTGAACTCGTTGGACTCGGCTTCTGATCGCATTCGTCTCAATGTTCTCTATGGTCCAACAGTGCGCATTCGAACCATCAGCGGCGATCCCCCGGGGGGTTCAGTGGTGAGCCCAGCTGAGGGCGAACGGTTGGTCGTAGACTGTGAAGCGGATGCCAACCCAAAAGCAGATGCCATCGCTTGGAGCGGACCAGGCGGCTTTCAACGCAACGGGTCGCGTTTGGTCATCGAATCGGTCAATCGGTGCGATTTTTTCTTTTTAATTTCAAAATATCAATTTTAAGAAAATAAGAAATTTCTTAATTTAGCCTTTTTTATTTTGCATTTTATACAATTTATTTTTTAATTAGGGCCCATTCCGGCAACTTTACTTGCACTGCTTGGAACACGCTCACTTTGTCGTCAGCGTCGCCATCCGTGTCCAAGTCTTCCGTGTCCGTCTCCCATTCGGCCGTTGTCATTCGTACCGGCATCGTCCGATTGTTCGTCGACGTCCGTCGCCGCCCCGGACCAGCGACAATAAGCGCCAAACAAACGACACTTAGCGTCGGCGAACCCATCGTGCTCAGTTGCGACACGGACGGCGACGCCGGCAGTCCGCCGGCACTTTTCCGCTGGGCGGGGCCACCGACAAAGGGAATGTTTGAACGGAAAGCGGTCGAATGGAACCGGGCACAGTTAAAATTGGCCGACGCACAATTGGCACACAATGGCGTCTATCGGTGCATGGCACACAACGAACTCGGCCAAGGCGAAGAGGCGGCTATTCGCATTACGGTAAAATGCATTTTATCTCAAAAAAACTTACTATTAAACGAAATGCCAAAGGTTGTCGAACCCGCGCGCATTTCGCGCCCGCCGATGCCCAGCCAAATATTGTCCAGTGGCGCTGTCGACGTTTTCATTGAATGTGAGGCCCGAGGTTTTCCTCGACCGACCGTCCGTTGGCTGAGGGACGATGTGCCATTGCCCATCGAAGCATTTGGCCATTGGACAGTGACTGAAAAGCCTTCCGCGGACCCTTTCCCCGAGTAAATCCCTTCACAATTTATAATTTGCTAACATCGGCTAATTGCGTCTTGGCTAAGTTGTCGTCCTGAGGAGAGCTGTGTGAGTGCCATTCTGTCCAAGCTTCAATTCGCGCATCCGATCAGTTGGGCGGACAAAGGCAATTACACTTGCGCGGCACAAAATTCGCCCAATTTGATGCCAACTTCGAGCACATCCGTCCTCAGTGTTATCCATCAGCCGATCGCTTTAAATGAACGATTTGCCGAAGGAATGGCACTTACAGCGGCAGACATTGGCACATCGGTAGGGATTGCAAATAACTGTTACAATGCTTCATTTATTCCCATCAAGATTCGAATTGTGTGTCGAATTTCGGCACGACCTGAACCGAAAGTGACATGGAGCAAAGATGGCGAAGAAGTGGGCACGGACTTTGGCGGCGGCGAGTACAAAAGGCGCATTTCAAGGGTCAGAGGTCAGTCAGTTCAGTGACTGTTCGAAGCATTGCTTTGGCATTGCCTTTTGCAACTGTTCAGATGCCGTCGACGAGTTTGAGGCGGCTTTGGAGCTGAGAGAGGTGTCCGAGCAGCACTTCGGCGTGTTCACTTGCGAGGCGCGCAACGGCGTCGGTGGAAAAGCGTCGGTGGACATTCGCCTGCAGGCGCCAAGTGAGCGCGACCAGCAATGAATGGCGCCAGAAAAAAGGCATTGAAATTGCTCCTTAAGGCCGTCCTCAAACGCCGCTGCAGTCGCGACTAATTCAGTCCGGCCCCACTTGGCTTATGGTCGGTTGGCGCCCGGCTTTTGACGGAGGCGAACGGCAACAGTTCGAATTGGAGTACCGGCTGGTGGACCCGTACAGCGGGAAGGCCGCAGGAGACGGACAAACGGACACTTTTGTGTTCACCCCGCACAATTGGACGGCATTGACTTTTTACGGGGTAATTTAACCCATAATAATGATGCTATATTTGGTCGCTTTTTTAAGATTGATGGCGATCATGAGTTTTCCGCTCGACCGGACATTTATTTGGTGCACAATTTAACCCAACTTCGACCGCAAAACAACTTTTGGTATCGCGTCCGTGCACGCAATTCGCGCGGAGTATCCGATTGGACTGCAATTTCCAACGTCGAAACGGCGGACGCGCGCGAAAGTTTGGACATTCAAACGCCGGAGAAGGCCACATACTCGGTGCAGGAGCAGCAATTGGTGGTCCAGGTACACACACATTTACACAATGACAAGTTGGAACAGTGCCAAATAAATTCGAATTAATTCGATGGCATTTTCCCTCCCGGCAATTTCAGCCCCTGCGATATTCGATTTCGCATTGTCTTCTCGTTTATGTGTCATCCTCTGAAGAGGACGGCCTTTGGCGTTCACTTGGGTATTTTTTTTTTTGCCATTCGGTCTTTGACCTTCCCCTCATTTTTATTCAGCTGTTTTCCGCTGGCCGAATCCGATGGAATTTTGCACGACATTTCCGCGGCTGCACAGTTCAAAGTGCGTTATTGTATGGTCAACGATTTGACAAAGTGTTCAAGCGGCCTGAAAATTTCCGGTAATTCGTTTAAACATTTGGCCATTTGTTGTCATTTATTCATTAATGTTTTCGGCCGAATCGTCCCCATCCATTTAAACGTAATTAATTAATTAATTCCCTCTGTCTCTAATGGACACTTCTCGGTGGGTAAATGTGCAAAGTGCTTCTTTTAGACGCCCTTCGGCCTCTTCAGTTGCTGTTGGGTTCAAAAGAATGAAACTTTGAAAGATCAAATATTTGACAAAATATGGAATTTATTTAAAATTGCCCCAGGGAATTAAGGGCCACCGGCCCATTTATGCCCGAGGGAAAAGCTCACCAAAAACCACCGCTAAATGATGGTCTTCTTCCCTCTGCTATTCTTCCTTCCTCTTCCTGCCTCTCGTCTCTCATCATCCCTTCGCAATTCCATCTCTCTCTTGGATGATTTCGTGCAAAAGAGCCTTCCATTTAAAGTGTGGCAACAAAATTGGGGTAGTGGAGAATCCCCCCCCGTCCTCCTCCCGTTTCATATCAAAACAAATCTCTCAACTTGGCCTTCATCTTCCGTCGTTACTTTTCCACTCCTCCCTTTGTTTATACACATTCCCTCTCTCCCCTCTCTCTCTCCATCTGTCTCTCTCTTTACCTCATCTCATCTCCACCCATTCCTTCCATTCCCTTCAGTTGAACAGCTTGCTTCTGTCCCTTCCGTGTGGATGATCCTTTTCATCTTCGGTTCCGTCTGTTTCCTTTCCGTCTCCATTCTGATCGCACTTTTCTGCTGCCGTCGACGTTTTCAGCAAAAAATAAATGCCGCTGTGAGGCGAACAGCGACAGCCAACGGAATAGTGAGGCCGACAAAGAAGAAATTGAATTTGAATGGCGGCGGAGGGATGGTGGACAGGTGGGCAAGAAGCAAAGGAAGACAACTTTTGGATTAGCATTTTTAAAAATTGAAAAAAGCAACCGAAAATTTATTTTAATTTAATTTCCTCCACCGTTCAGAATTGACATTGTCTCTCCGATTGCTGCCGGTGGCAACGGCAAAAATGGGGCTCCAAATGGTTCCCAAACGGACAGCGGAGTGTTTACGCTCGGTTCGAATTCGGCGACTGCGGCAGCCAATGCAGTGGCAGCCAACGGACTAATCGGTGGAAGGACGGAGGGCACTTTGCTGGGGCGAAAGTGCATAAAAACTCCAATGGCAAATTAATTTTGAGAAAATTAAGCATTTCGCCGTCTGCCGGCGACGAACAATGGGCCAATGGCGTCGTCGCTTCTTCGCCTCCCCAGCAGCACCAATTGGAGCCGTACGACTTCTCCACGGACCCTTTCCTGCAGGAATTTGCAGCCGCAAATGCCCTCGGGGGCATTGTTGTGGTAGAAAATGCTCTCCATCAAAGCAGCTCAACGGAAAGCAGTCCGAGCATTGGCCACCAGACAGGCCAACAACAGCAGGGGAAGCTGCCAAATCCGTACAGCAAGTGGGTGACACACTATCAGTCCACAAATCAAATAAATTGCGTTAATTAAGTGCAAATCTCAGGTTTTTCAACAATTTTCCTTCCTCCCTCCTCGGCGGGGACAGAACGGCCGTTGCCGGCGGCGGTGGGCGCGGCGCGCCGCCCCTTGCCGACGGGGACAAAGGCGGCGTCGGCAATAACAGCAACGAACAACTGATCGGGGCCGGAAGTGACAGCTCCGCCAGTGACTCGTCCTCCTTCAGAAACGCCGGCGGTGGGGTGAGAGTGATGCGCGAAATAATCGTCTGAAGGCGCCGTCGCGCATCAGCCAGTCTCTGCCCTTTTCTCCCCTACGGGTGTTTTCCCATTCTGCCTCCGCCCATCCCAAAATCCCGCAGATATTTATTATAATCCCTAAATTTATTTCTTCCCTTTCGTTTCCTTCATTTTCATCCATTATAACGCGCCATAACAAAAGCACCACCCACATGACTTTTATTCACTTTTCTAAATTCTCATTGTCCCTCAATTTCTGTAACTTTTGTGATATTTTTGTAATAAATGGCGGCTTTACTTTTTGTGCCTTTTCCCCGATTTCTTTTTTTTTTGTTGCAAATCCGCCATTCTCCAAACAAATTCCTCTTATATTGTTTATCAAATT
Organism: Heterodera carotae; assembly: GCA_024500135.1. Classification (NCBI taxonomy): domain Eukaryota; kingdom Metazoa; phylum Nematoda; class Chromadorea; order Rhabditida; family Heteroderidae; genus Heterodera; species Heterodera carotae. The sequence goes on from JAKKIK010000053.1 coordinate 41,405, forward strand.
ATTTTCTTAATTACGCATTTCATTTTTGTTGTGATCTCTTTACCGCAAAGTATAAATTTTTAGGCGATAAACGTAAATAATATTAATTATAACAATAAAACATTGAAATCGTTATCAATCATACCCCAATGGTTTCCATCGTGTCTCCCCCAACCCTTTTGGCCTCTCTCCTCGACGAATTCCTGCAAATCGCTTTTTTGGTGGTCATCATTTTGCGTTTTCGTCTCGTCTCAATCTCTGACAGTTCCTGTAAAATTTGAAATGTTTTTGGTTTCGTTCGTCTAATTCATTAATATGTCCATTCCCTATCTCCGCACCTTTTGATGCCTTTCCCAACGTTCGTTCGTTTGTGCTCTGTCTCTGTCCCGCTTTTCCTCCTTCACCGTCCTCAACAACTTCATCATCGCATTCACTCGACTTTCTTCCAGCTCAATAAAGAGTTCCGTGTGGTTCCGCACCAATTGCGAGTCTCTTCCCTCTTCGGCATCGTTCAGACAAATTTGGCCGATTTTGGGCTTCAGTTTATATGGCAAATCCCTTTGCAGTTTCTTTGGGATCACCAACGGAGCGGGTATAAATAGTTTCTCAGTTGCTTCCTTAAAAAAGTTAAGAAAAATTCTTAAAACTGAGGGCCATTAATTTAAAAAAATATGCTTGCATTTTTCATATGCCGATGATAGCCCGAGTCGGTCTTCTGTTCCGGCTTTATGCCCAATTCGTGGCGCAACCGCCCAATTGTTTTCATGCCCAGCCAACTTTCGCCAGATGGCATCAATTTGTCCGTCATAGACACACAAAATTTCGGAACTGGCATATTAACCCAAGAACGCAGAAAAATGACATCTAAAGTAAGAAACGGATACATTTAAGTACTAGTAGAACAGGTTGCCTAGTATCAGTCAGATAGGGTAGAGAAAATCTGTCGGGAAACCGTAGAAGAAATTAAAACTTTTTCATAAGATGAATACGTCTATCATCCCAGGGAGCGGGGACGTTGGGTTTCTGATTTATTAACTATTATAGTAAAGTTGAAAAGTATTCAAATATCGTTGAATCAATTTATGATTTTTTTACCGTTCGGTTTAATCTTGTCCTCAAACGAAGCTCTGAACGCCCCGTCCGGTTCCCTCAACGGCTTTTTGATCAGTCCTCGAATTCCGCTGACTGTTTGAATGGCCACCCCTTGAAAAGAGGCCACTTCGAGTGCACTGTTGAACATGCCCTGAAGGTTGGGTGGAACATTTCAAAAATATCTCGAACTTAATCACTTTGATGAAGGCGGTTTTCTTGAAAACTTCCAGCGGTTGTCCGATCAGCTTAAGCTTCTTCACAATGTTTGTGTCTTTGTCCATTCCTAACACTACGCCAGTGGCAGCGATACGAAAACTCCTCTAAATTTGGAAAATATATGCGATTATGTACATTTCCCCTCCCATTAACCTTTTCCTCGTCGACTGATTGGAGTCCGAGAAAGCCCGTGTTTTGTGTCACAAATGGTGCCCAAAATGCACCGTGACAAAATGACTCTTTAGGTGTATATTTGAAAAAGCGTAAACGATGGTTATGGTCCAACACGGAGTAAACGACCATCGTTTGAAAACGGCGCCAACCACACGAAATTATCAGCGGATCACGCGACTTAAGAAGACGATCATACCAACGATGCTTTTTGACACGGACCTGAAAGGATCAATGGAAAAAATTTATTCTTGAAAAACAATTACGACTTTAAATTATGCGAAAATTAATTGGGTTTGCTCACTTGAACATATCCGTCGTTTTGTTCAGCTGGCAAAAGTCCTCCGACAATGTAAGGAAAGTTCGGATTGAAACAGTCGACAAATGCTGCCGGGACGGCTTCAACTTCAATGCGTACATACAAACCGGGACGAAAGCCTTCGAGTTGCTGTCTTTCTTCTTCGTCCAAACCATCGAAAACACTTTTGTTCAGCTGAATGAATTTCGAAATGCTTTTTCTAGAAATTTAGCATTGGATCCTTCTCACTTTTGACTGTTTATCCATTTCCTCTCTTAGTGCGTTGTACTGTTCGTTGGTTTGGTCAAATTCTGCGTCGAAAAGCTTTCGAAGGCGTTCTTTTTTGGCAATCTTTCCTACGTCAGTCGCTGCTCCGTCATTGCCGTCCTCCCTGGAATTCCGTTCGTCGTCATCCAATGATTCGTCGTCCTCATAGTCATTCGAGTCATTTTCACTCTTTCCGCTTTTTGAAATCGCTTCCTCGACGTCCCTCAATCCGTTCTTGCCAAATTCGTCACCACTCCAATCCGACAAGTCTCCCGTTGTCTCTTCTTTGGTCGTCCGTTTACCCTCTTCGGACCTCCCATTGCATTGATTTTGTTCACACTTTCCACCGTCATCGTCGTTTCCCTCGTCCTCGCCCCCATCGGAAGTCCATTTCCCAGTGACCCACGAATTCTTAATCGATTCCCTGACCTGAATGAAAAGTGGTCAAATGCAATTTGTCGCCCATTTTTCTCACCTCCTCCGATTGCCAATCCAAATGTGCTTCAGAATGAAAGACTCTAAAGTTTGCCAAAAGGCCGTCATCCTTAAAAACGATTTATTGCAAAGTTAATTAAATAAAGGCACTTGCCTGATTTTTGAGAAGCGATTTGTCGTTCCCGCTTAAAAAGCTTTCAGAGACACGGAAAAGTCCGCCCCCAAAAGTTTTTGGCTGCTTTTCGGCCATAGATTGTTCGATTTGATCTTTTGTTTGGTCTTTTAAATAAAAAATGGAAAAGTATTAATATTTATTAACAATACCTGAATTCGTTTCATAGACCGATTTATGCCAATTGGTACGATGCGAAGGCAAAATTGAGAAATTCTTGGAAAGTTTCAATGCCAATTTGTTAAATTCTGAAGAATCCGACGTTCCAGCAAATTGGGTAATTCCTTCGTCTGGCATTCTTATCTGATCATCCTCCTCATCATTTTCTTGACCCGAAAGTCGTTCAGCATCACTTTTAGACATTTGAACGAGATCACTTTCGTTTCTCTCGGCAAAATTATTTTCAACGATGGCCTAATAAATCAAATAAAATAGGGCATTTGGCTCAGTTGATCCACCTCCAAGTCTGGGTTGCCTTTTAGGAGTTTCAGTGACGCCTTCTCCATTTTGATGTCCAACGGTTCTTTGATCCCCTCGAGTGCTTCGATGAGTTCGTCTCTGTTACGCTATAATTGTAATGAATGAGATGAACAATTGCAAATAGTTCTTATTTCTCACTGTTTTAGAGAAGGATTTGCTTCCGCCGATGTCAATGTAAACGGCATCTTTGTCGTAGACAAGGCCGCCAAGACCTGACATTGGCGCATAAATCAATTGTTCACGTTCGTTCAATGTCCGTTTCGACGTTTGGTTGGCCGGCAATGGACACGGGTCGGGCAGAATGCCAATGTTCCGAACGCGAAAATCGCCCATGCCAGGAAGACTGAAAGGATTCGTGAACAAACCCGACCGAGTTTTGAAAGAGAAAGGGACACATTTAGATAAAAATAATTTACTGAACAGCCGAATTGTTCTTCAGATGAACACCGCGAACGTAACCGTAAAGAGAAATTGACCGGGACACCTTAGGGTCCAATCGAATTGCCTTAAGAAGCATTTGATGGAAGGTGATTTCTCCAAAATACAAAGTCAACCTCCGGGTCAGTAAGATCTTCGAAGCGATCACAAAAAACATATGGATGTGAGTTGCGCCATAAAATCGGTCTCAGTTTGGCCACAGAAATAAAGCGGCCCAAATTTTTGATTTCATGGGTAAGATAACGTTGCTTTTGCATCCCGGTAAGGTAAAACAACTTTGCACCCTAAAGGTAAAGAATTAAAAAAAAAAGCGGCTACTGTTTTCACTTGGTAGAGCTCGGTCCAAAAACGGTGTTTCAGCTGTTTCTTGATGGATTTTAGTTTGCTCCTTTTTGGCACATTGTCCATGTGAGTGAGAACACCGATCACTTTGGGCATGCCGTGCACTTGGCAAATATTGATGAACTCGAACACCTCCATCTCGAAGCCGAACGAAGCATCGATGAGAATAAGTGCCTTGAAAATGGTTAAAACATGCTGTAACGAGACAATAAACCAACCAAATCAGCAACTTTTGCTGCATCTACCATTGCATTTATGTCATTTGGCACTTCGAGAAAGGTCACTCGCCTTTTCTTGCTAGTCACCACAGTCACTGGACCTAAATCAAGCAAAGCCAATTGAAAATTAAAACAAAATAGTTAATGTGCTACCTCTTATTTCAGAAATGCTCTGTCTGACATAATTCTTCACCAAACACCTAAGCAATGTGCTTTTGCCAACACCGGACGGCCCAACAATCGCAACGAGCAGCGGAGGAAGGACGTCGGGGGTTCGGTCGACGATCGGAATGTGTTTTTTCTTCTCGCTGAGATCGGCAGCTCTGAAAGGCCAAAACTAAATGGAACTTTGTCTGTTGTCACTCGCCTTCGTATTAGTTTTTGCGCTTTAATTGCTGAGCGGAATGTGAACGCCTTCGGATTGTTGTTTTTCTGTTCGTCTATATCTCCACTCTTCCGCTTCCTTTTCAACACTTTTCCGCCTTTCTTACTAACTAAATAAAATGAGAGATGTCTTTAACACTCTATCGCCATTAAATTACGTGCCTCGATGTTGTTTGGCTTCACCCATTGGTCGCATTTTCTATAACACAGCCTCAGTCATAACATGAAAATGAATTTTAAATAAAAATGGCATACGTATAACACTGTTTTGTGGAAGGTAAGAATTTCACTCAAAAAATTTCTCTAATTTATTTTTAATGGCAAACAGGAAAATAATTTTTGAGAAAATAGGGAAGGTATGTTGGAATGAACAAAATAAAGCAACGTCTATTATGTCAGACTGTTTTCACATTATCATTTTAGAGATGCCAGAGCCGCGGCTGCTTCCTCCTCCTCTCGTAACGTATCTTGGAAGGCATTGGACGAAGACGGCGCCATTGTCACGCGCCTCCCTTGCAGCAAAGCCGGAAGTTGTCGATTCAGTGTTTCTGGGCTTGGAATCTTCAACGGATCAGCTATTTTTGACTCTGCCGTTTTCAGCGAAATGCTAAAGGAATGCCTGGCCGAGTACAAATTAGTGCCGTATTTTGAAGAAGCTGTTGGAATTGCAGGCTGAAGCTGTGTTGGAAGGTTCAGGGCTATTTGTGTTGGATGGCGAAAAGGCATTTTTTGAAAATGATCCGATGGCACTTTTCGTTCCTTTCTGAAATTAAGCAGTCAGAAAACAATGATATTTCATTAGAAGCAATGACCAAAGTACCTAATGAGCTGGTCTCCCTTTTCGTTTCGTTCCTTCTTTTCCATAGTCTTTCGTGGTCGGTTAGGACCCGTCGTTTGTTTGGCCTTGAAAAATGCAGGGTCAACTTCATAAATGTTTGGCAATTTGATTGGCTTCAGAAATTGTCGACACTCTTTTGGCGGGCCCAAATCGGTCACAACTTGCTTGATGAATTGCATGACATACTCCTTCAATGTGGGTGGGGCATTATCAGTCAGTCGAATGGACCGATGACCCTTTATTACCACAATATTTTTTTGGATGATAAATTGGGAAACTCGCTCAATGCTAAGCATCGTTGGCGACACTTGCAAATTGTGGTTGGCATTGCCTATCACAACCAGACCAGAATCCGCTAAAAATTTATAATTAAAAATGAATGGTTACCACATTCTATTCTTAACTGGGCACATTTGGAAACCAAATATTGTACATAGACTAGGTTTTTTGAACTAAACGTCGTACAAGAGTTAAGGTAAATCCAAAATAGACAAAAAAAAACAAAACATTACCAATCATATTCTTTCGAAGTTGCCGTAACGCCTGCATTCGGACATTGTGGGCATCTTCGCCCACAACAAAGAGAGTTGATGGGTAGGTCAAACAGATCTGATCATCAACTGACTGGAAGTTTTCATTTGATGAAAATATTTTAAATCTTCAACAACCCCTCTGGAGCCGCAAGGACTCTCCGTCGGAAAGGCAAAGTCCAGAAGACCGGAAACATTAGATACTTTACTTACGACCTAAAAGTTCAATTGTGTACATGAAAAAGACTGAAAAAAGTACAACTTTATGGTTAAGCCAACAGGTAGTTCCCCAGCCGGCAAGGAAAATGTGGTCATTTTGCCTTCTTTTTGCTATTTCCTTAACCCTCTGCCTGATCAGCCGAATGCACATCCATGTGCACTCCTCAACACTAATCGGACGGTCGACATTGAGATTAAGCTCAATCTTTTCCACACAACAAACAGCAAGAGGCAGCAGATTCCTGCAAATATTCTCATGGGTTACAATCGAAATAACGGAGTTCGACCGGAACAGTGTTTCGTGGGCCCGGATTGTGTGTTGGCTCGGCTTTGCATTGATTTGTGGATAGACGAGCACCAAACTTACATTCTTGATCGGGTCGCACTAAATATGCGCAAAATTTTTATAAATTTCCATTATGAATAAGACCAAAGCATATTAAATACAAACTTCGATTAGTTTGGAGGACGAACTCAGCGGAGGTTCGTATAATTTTTGCGCAAGAAATTCCGAAATATTTTTGTTCGCCCTTTCAAGTTCAAGCTGCTCGCTGGAAGAAGCGATAATATATTCGCTAAGATTGCTGCCCTTAAAATGTTCAAATAACAAATTTGCCTTTGCACTTAAAACCAACCGCATTTTTAAGGAAGCGAAGCAAATTTAAATAAGAAATCAATCGAGTCTGGCCCAAATTTTTCAACAACCAACCATGGACCCGCACTATAAGTGATTGACCAGACTGAAATTTGAATTCATTTCATCAAAAAAATTCCATTTCCAAAAATATATAAAAACCTTATTATAAAGCCGCAAAGATTCTCTTAGACGGTTTGCATTTTTCATAGTCAAACTGTGGAACATTGAAGCACCACCTGCGACTCCTTGAGTTGCTAAATCAACGAGTCGCTGATCATCAATGAATTTGAGAAATATGTCGAGATAAGTTCGGACCTCTGCGCCAAGACTGTTGATACTGTTATGTTACAAATTAAATATTATTTGTTGCCTCTTCTTAAAAGCAGGTACATAATAAATCCATGAAATCTAAGGTATTCAAGGGGGGGGGGGGCTGGTCACTTCATATGTGAGTTCAACAGGTATTCGTAAAAATTCGGAAAAAATAAAATAAGTAAAATTGGTTTTAATAAATTTTTTAATTTCCAAAATTTTCCCAGCGATGCCTATGGGCATCGGCGAAGCAATTCTTATTTAATGCAGACTAATATTTATTTATTTTTCCTTTATTTTATCTAGTAAAAATTACCGGCGACAAAGTTCGCTGAGAAAATTGAAAATGTGAAGGCCGGACGGAGGATCTATGGAAAGTAAACCCCTAAAGTGAATTTTTTTCCACCCCCCCCCCCCATCGTCTTTAAATTTCGGGAAGGTGGATTTTGTTAGTTATGTTCCGTGATCCCAAATTGGACATACCTCTCCGACTTGCTAATACCATCTCCTTCCTGATTGTGAACAGAACTCAATGCCACATTCTTGCCAAAAAGCATTTTATTTATTGAGTTGGCACAACTTTCTGCCGGATTTGTGACGAATAACTCATCAAAACCTCCAGGAGCATTAACAGTAACACAGTCAACCTCTAATTCATCATTTGCGCATGAATCAGGCCGACTAAAACATTGTTTGAAGATTAAAGTAAAATATGACATCTTTCCAGAGAAGACGAATACCTGACAAGAATTTCTCTGTAGAAATAGTCACCTTCGTAAAGGCACATTCCTCGCATTGCACGTGCCAATGGGTTCAAATGGCGCAACTGAGTCATCCGCGTGATCAGTTCGAGTCTTTGAAGTTGTTTTTCACTCCTTTCTTTGTCCTTCTTCATCCTTTTGACTGTGACTTTATCACTCTTCTTTTTGAATGCCATCCGCGATTTGGTTGCCAATGGAACAACAATTACTGCAGCTGCATTTTTGGGCTTTTCCTTTTTCGCTATAACTTTAACTTCGGTATCACTACTCGCCATTCGCATTTTTGTCAGTGGAATGTACACAAAGTCATCGAAATTCTTGGTTGGACGTCTGCGCCTCTTCAGATCAGAATTCTTCGTAATCGGTTGACATTTTAGACTGTCGGGAATTGGTATCTCTTTCAGTGTCTTCTAAAAAAGAACTTTGGAATTATTTTAAGATAAGTTATTTACTCGTCGTTGAGATGATTGAACTGCTTTTTTTAATTTGGCTGCAACTTGCGTATCATCCAAAATTTCGATGTCGGTACTGCTATTCAATTTGGGAGAGTAATCTTCAGTAAAAAAGAAATGTTATTTCTTTTAACGAATAGAAAAGAACTAAATGAGTGCGATGGTGTGTCCATTTCTCCGGGAATTTCCAACAGAGACGGTGATTCCATAAGTTTGATAGCTGCGTTTTTGGGCTTTTCCTTTTTCGTCATAACTTTAACATCGGTATCACTACTCGCCATTCGCACTTTTGTCAGTGGTATGTACACAAAGTCGTCGAAATTCATAGTTGGACGTCTGCGCCTCTTCAGATCAGAATTTGTAATCGGCTGCCATTTTTGACTGTCAGGTACTGGTATCTCTTTCAGTGTCTTCTAAAAAGTATATAGAAACTTTTATAATTTTTTAAAATACCTCATTTACTCGTCGTTGAGACGATTGAATGGATCCCTTTAATTTGGCAGCAACTTGCGTATCATCCAAAATTTCGATGTCAGTGCTGGTATTCAATTTGGGAGAGTAATCTTCAGTAAAAAGGAAAAATGTTATTTCTTTAACGGATAGAAAAGAACCAAATGACTGCGACAGTGTGTCCACTTCTCCGGGAATTTCAACTAGAGACGGTGATTCCATAAGTTTGATCTCTTCTTGCTCGTCCAAAAAATTATCAAAATAATAATCATTATGATAATATGGTGCACGCAAATTTTCGTGCTGCTGTTCGAAAGCCACAGTTGAAAATTTGATGTGTCCAGGAAGTACGAAGTCCTCAATTAGCAGTTGACTAAGCTGCTGCCGTATCATAATTTGTGATATTTCGTCCACTTCATCATCTTCGGACTCAAAGTCAAAAAAAACTGAATCCATGCAACAAATCCGACCAAACAATAAAGACCAAAATTGCTAAAAATCATAATGTTAAATGTTAATACATAATTAAGCCAGAGAGCTAAACATGAAGGAAATTAAAATCAAGACAACAAAAAGCAACAAAATTATTTGTTGCTTTTCATTTAGGTTTTGACAGACTCAAGCTTGAGGGCACAGAAACATAAAGCCAAAAACAATTTCAGATAAACATAAAGCCATAAGCATTTTTAAATATTCAGCTCTCGAACTCGGACTCCGGAATTATGTGTTGTAGCCGAATCGGCTAGCGAGGATCAAATTTTCGGACAAATGCTTGAAATGGTTCAAAAATAGCGAAAAGATGAATTTTTTTAGTTCCTGAATACTGATGGTCGCACTAATGGATCCCTGGGACCTGTTGGAGCCTGTCGACATATCATCAAAGCTGGAAATTAATTTTGATAGCACTAAATGGCAAGAGAGAAAGGAGGCTCTGGATGGACTTCAACAATTGTTGAACGAATCTCCACGACTTGCTGATTCGCCTAAATATCGACAGGTTGTCGAGCGCTTGACAAAGGTATGTACTTCATTTATTATTCCAGAAAACCTATATGGCTCTTAAGGCGGCGCCTCCCCTTCCCTTTCCCCCACCCCCCTCCCCCACCCGAATCGTCGCCTTCGAATAGATATGTTTTACCTTTTTTGATATGCTTCATTTTCAGTTTATTGGCACTGACTCGAATATCGTCGTCGTAACATGCGCCACTAAATGTTTGACGGGATTTGCGAAGGGATTGCGTGGCAAATTCGCGCCACACGTGTCGCTGGTTGTGCCAACAATATTCTACAAATTTAAGGAGAAGAAACAACAGCTCAAAGACGCACTCGTCGAGTGTATAGATACCGTCTCTGCATGCACCGTAAAAACCGCACAAAAAGAATAAAAATAAATAAATTCGTGAATTTTGCAGACTTTGGACCATCTTACCGATGCCATCCAGGAGGCTATTACCTCCAAGCAAAACCCGAGTCAGAAATCGCAACTTGACCTGTTCATTTATCGGACCTTCCGTCCGCTTTCGCCAAAGGACGTTCCCAAAGGATTTCTCAAGGATTTGATTGCCGCATTGTGCAAGGCATGGCCAGTTTTTAGGTCACTAACCTATACTAGCAAAAAAAGATCAATTTCGGGGGGGGGGGAGCCTCCTCCCCTCCTGTTATGCATTTGCCGTTGTCCCCTTGATACAGTCTTGCCTCTTCACCCTCCCCCATCCAAATTTTTTTTTCCTGTATACGCTCCTGGAAGAAAGGATGTTGGATTCATTAATTTTTCAAAGGGTTTGGTGTTACTTCATACGGGGGCCTTCATAAAAATTGTCCTACTCCCTTCCTTGATAAAATATGTTGGTTCGCGATCAGCTACTCTAAAAATCCTATAAGACAATGTTTTTTCAAGACCGTAAATTTTGAATAAAGGCAAATTTTTTGGCTTACCTAAACTGGACAAGTACCAAATTTTACATTGATACTATATGCACCAATTTTAGCATGGGACTGACGCAGATTTGGAGGTGCGCGACTCGTCTTATGCAGCATTGGGTGCTATTATGAAGTGCATTGGTGAGAATTCATTGTCCATTTTTATGGCCCCTGCTTTGGCTAAAGATGCGAACAAAATGGCGAAGGTTTCCGTCAAATGTTTATTTTTTAATGAAACAATGGTTTAAAGATTATTGAATATCGAGATAAGGCACAATCGGAATCTGAAACTTTGCTCCCTTTGCCCTTCATGGTGATTTTTAGTGTCACAATGAAATTGTTTAATGATTTAAACCTCGCTAATCAGGGCACTGTTCAAGCCAACAATTTTTCGACTAGCACACCTGCCAATCATCACAATAATTCCGAAAAATACAACGTCGGAGTTGATCCCTGGGACTTGTTGGAGCCTGTCGACATATCATCAAAGCTGGAAATTAATTTTGATAGCACTAAATGGCAAGAGAGAAAGGAGGCTCTGGATGGACTTCAACAATTGTTGAACGAATCTCCACGACTTGCTGATTCGCCTAAATATCGACAGGTTGTCGAGCGCTTGACAAAGGTATGTACTTCATTATTATTCCAGAAAACCTATATGGCTCTTAAGGCGGCGCCTCCCCTTCCCTTTCCCCCACCCCCCTCCCCCACCCGAATCGTCGCCTTCGAATAGATATGTTTTACCTTTTTTGATATGCTTCATTTTCAGTTTATTGGCACTGACTCGAACATCGTCGTCGTAACATGCGCCACTAAATGTTTGACGGGATTTGCGAAGGGATTGCGTGGCAAATTCGCGCCACACGTGTCGCTGGTTGTGCCAACAATATTCTACAAATTTAAGGAGAAGAAACAACAGCTCAAAGACGCACTCGTCGAGTGTATAGATACCGTCTCTGCATGCACCGTAAAAACCGCACAAAAAGAATAAAAATAAATAAATTCGTGAATTTTGCAGACTTTGGACCATCTTACCGATTCCATCCAGGAGGCTATTACCTCCAAGCAGAACCCGAGTCAGAAATCGCAACTTGACCTGTTCATTTATCGAACCTTCCGTCCGCTTTCGCCAAAGGACGTTCCCAAAGGATTTCTCAAGGATTTGATTACCGCATTGTGCAAGGCATGGCCAGTTTTTACAGTTTCTAATAACTGGTTTTTGCACCAATTTTAGCACGGGTCCGACGCAGATTCCGAAGTTCGCGATTCGTCCTATGCAGCATTGGGTGCCATTATGAAATGCATCGGTGAAAGGGCAGTTACTGTTTTTATGGCTCCTGATTTGGCTAAGGACTCTATTAAAATGGCGAAGGTCATCTAAATTTCCTATTAAAAAAAGTAGATATTTTTAGATTATCGAGCATCGTGACAAAGCACAGTTGGAAGCCCCTCCGCCACGTGTATTTATACAACAGTCCTCGCCATTTACGGTACTTTTTTTAAATGTAGGACTATAAAATTGTTGCATTTTTGCAAAAAAAAATTAGGTTCTCAGGTTCAATTGAAATTTCTGTCTAATTTGGTGGATATCTTGAATCAGGGATGGGACGTACTTTTTTTGAAAATTCCTGTTCAATCCCTGCGGAGGTACTATAGACGAAGCTATTTACATGTAAGGGTTTTTGTCCAGCATCCAACGGTATCATATTTTTGTATTTTTAACATTCAGATTTCTAATGAGGCCAGTGTTAAAAATGACGCTGTTCATGCGAATTATCTCCCTTCTAAAGAAAAGACGCCTGAAGTTTGTTGTCGTCCTTCGTCTACTCCGTCGCTTCCTACGCCCATTTACGCTAAATACAGTTTCGATTATGTTAATACTCCGTCCGGGTCGCGCATCCCCAGACTCATCAGAATTGCATTCAAGAAATGATACTCTTGCAACATATATGTCACCCAATAAAACATTGACCACCAACCAAAGGGTGCATTGTTCATTTTCACTATCTGCCTGTCTTCCGTCGATCTCACTTCACTCTTCTCAGTTAGTATTATGGCAAAGTATCGCTTCGATAATCAAATAAATATTTATTTATTATTTTTCATATCTATTTATACATTTGTTGTGCCCTATGATTATGATGTTATACCAGACTCAATTTTTTGCTTCTTGAACTGAAAAAATGGATGGTGAAAATTCTGCAACGCTAGCATTTTCCACAATATCCATTTAAAGGAATCTCCAATGTTGAATTGTCCTATTTGTGTTCCATTGCGTCATTACTGTGAATTGCGCCTCTGCCGGCCCGCCCCTTGCCGTTTTTGGCCTTCCATTTAGCTTCTGCTCCTCCCTCGTCTCCCTTTTGGGTACAATTACACTTTGAGTAATTACCCTCACAATTTAGTAATTTCAATTTGAGTAAAAGCGTGTAATGTTTGACTTAGCCGAATGTTTGGACTGATGCCTTATGCCTCTGTTCCCTTTGTCCCCGCCCTCAATCGCATCAGTGCCATTCCATTCGCCTTCAACGCCGCCCAATTTGAACCTTTTTTCCCCTTTCCTCAATTTCCGCTTACCAAATTTATGGTCCAATTTTACCAAACTTTTACATATTCCCTAAGGATTCTCGCAACACCACCGAATTTCTCGCTTTCTAAAGACGGAATGACAGATGGGTGGGGGATAAAGGGGAAGTGATGTCGAAGCGGAGGGGGGCACTGGAGAGCCGGGGGGAGGAAGGCGTAGGAGGGCGTGGCACAGGGAGGTGAGGGCACAGGAGAGCCGGGGGGATAAGGAAGGCGGAGGGGGGGGAGGAGGGCACAGGAAAGCCGGGGGCGGGGGGGGGGTAAGGAAGACGGAGGGGGGGGGGGGGGGGGGGGGGGGGAGAGGGCCTTCTAAATTATCAACCACATTTCGTTTCTAACTTATCTCACCATTCAGTAAAAAAACGAGATGCTTATGGTCGCAAATTGAAATGGATACTTTCCTTCCCCGACGGTGCCCTCTCTCGTCGGGGTCCCAAATGTCCATTCCGCCCTTCGTATGCGTGAATTGTCCCACTTTGCCAATTTGTCTCCCCTCATCCAATTCGTGCCCATTCATTCCCCGCCCCCTTCCCCCCGTCGTCCAATTCGTACTTTCTTAGCACCTGCCGTTCACTTCTATCAGCCACAAAAGTCTCAAACATCGTACGCTTGTGAATAAGGGAAATATATATTTTTTTTTTGTCTTCCAATAACTGTCAAAAATGATAAATTTATTCGCTTGGACGCATTTAATTATGGGACGGGCGAATGCAATTTTTTGTTCTTGGCGATGGTTGTCCATCCCCAGTAAAACGGCTTTCTCCTCAAAGACAAAAAGTGAACTCAAACTTCTTTGATAGCATCCATTTCCAACTTTGTCCCATCCTTTTTGGCCAATTCAAATGACAAACTTCGATTTCGTGGTAGACGAACCGTTCAGAAACGCCTCATTAATTTTGTCGTCCATTGAGCAACTAAATAATGGACATTTCCGAATTTGGGCCCCACTCATTCTCCAGACGACTTGGCCGCATTTCGCTATCATTCGGCGGTAGTCGAAGAGACCAAATTCATTAGCCTTTTGTGTGCCCCACTTAGCTCAAAGCACTTACCTAATCCCTCTCCAAGTTTGTCCTTTGTTCTTTCTCCTCATAATAGGCAAATCCCAATCCCCCCCCCCCCCCCCCCCCCCCCCCCCCCCCCCCCCCCCCCCCCCCCCCCCCCCCCCCCCCCCCCCTTTTTCCCCCCCCCCCCCCCCCTTTTTCCCCCCCCCCCCCCCCCCCCTTTTTACCCCCCCCCCCCCCCCCTTTTTCCCCCCCCCCCCCTCCCCCCTTTTTACCCCCCCCCCTCCCCCCTTTTTACCCCCCCCCTCCCCCCTTCGCTCCCCCCTTTTTGCCCCCTTTCTCCCATTTCCATTCCCTTTTTTTAAAACTCATAAACCGTCTTTTTGACTGTCAAACAGAGGAGCAGAAGCTGACTTAAAGAAGAAATGTGCTTACAATTAGTTGACAAAAAGCATTTCATTCCCAAACAAAAAGTTTTTTTTTTTTGCTTTTGCAGAACGAAAGAAAGGAAATTCAATTATGAGAGGGAAAAAAGCAAAGCAATTCGGGCAAAGGTTGTGAAGTTGATGAGATGTTGACAAAGATGATGATGATGGCACTATGGGTGGAGAAATGCCGGGGGGAGGGGATGCCAAAACAGAAGGGTGGTCAATTGGACTGAAAGTATGGCATGAAAAAGGAGGGAGCGAAGACCGGGGGGGGGGAGGGGGAGTCAACAGCAAAAAACAGAACAGCGGATGACGACGGAAAGCAAAAACAACGACTTCTTACATATGTTAAGCAGCAAGTTTTGCATCTGTTGCTTTAGCATTTTATATTTAAATTTTGTTGAAAATGTTGCCCGTGGAGGACCAAAACTTTGCCCTTCCTTATTGCAACGTTTGTTTGGGCTCAACCGATGCCAATTACCAGGTAAGCGCTAATTGGACAACCAAATCCATACATAACCTATCAAATTCCCATATTGACTTTTGCCAAAAGAGAAAACGAGCCCTGCCCTGAAATGCCCTCCTTGCACATGTTCAGATGTACAATTTGGTGATCAGCGGCACAGTTCTGGCACTGATTGGAATGGTTGGCTTGGCCGGCAACTTGTTGGTCCTCCTCGTTTACGGAAGTGTCCAGCAGCGTTTCCATTCCATCAGTGTCTATTTGATCGCATTGGCCATTTCTGATTTTCTGATGATTTGTACCGCAATGTTTTTGTTTGTGCTGGAGGCGTGGAGGCATCACGGGCCGATGGGTAGGCAATTTCACTTTTGTATTAATTATTAAATGCCTCCGCCCAAATGCTTTTTAGGGTTGGCCTACGCCTACGGCGTCGGTGCCCCCTTCTTCTTCCCGCTGGCCTCCATTTTCCAAACCACTTCTGTTTATTTTTGCGTCGGTGCTGCCATCGATTTGTTCGTCAGTATCGCACTTCGTGGACCAATCAGCGAGTCATACTGTACTGTGAGGTACGGTAGGGTGGACAAAAACCGTAGGAATACTGTATTGGAACCGCTGATTTTGGATCGGAAACAGAAGAGAACAATCAATCAATCAATAAGGCCCTTGAAATGCACAGTCCATGCCACCGATTAAACCATTCCAATTTGGGTAAAGAGTGGCGCGGAAGTTTGTGCTTATCACCGGCTGCTTTGCCATCCTTTACAATGTGCCGCACTTTTTCGAACTTCGCTCGATCGATTGCTTCGAGACAAGAGATGGGCTCAACGTGAGCAGTCTTCAAATTTGCCCAACCGAATTCAGGTACAAAATTGTTTGACGTGAAGATGCTACAAATAATTGCTCCACCAAAAGGATGAGCCACGTGTATTACTCCATTTACTACACGTACATGTACACGGTGAGCAGGGCGAGGAGGAGGGGGGCGGGGATGGAGAGGGTAGGAGAGAGGATGGGAGGAAGCCGAGAGGAGGGGGGAGGAGGGGAGGGGGGAGGGGGGGGGGAGGCCAAGCAGGGGTTAGTTGGCAGGGGCGGGTTGGTGGGGGGTAGGGGAGCGGATGGGAGGGAGGCCGAGAGGCAAGGAGGAGGGGGGAGGAGGGGGGGGAGGCCAAGCAGGGGTTAGTTGGCAGGGGCGGGGATGGAGAGGGTAGGGAAGCGGGGAGAAGCCGATGCAACTTCGACCTAATGCTTTTAGCAATTAATAAAGTTGTACTTACTAAAGTACCCATCCACTCTTTGAAGGTGTTCATGGCAGTTGGTCCGCTTGTGTTGCTGATTGTGCTCAACATTTGCATCGTTGTCAATGTGCTCAAACGTCCACATGATCCAGGTGTCCGAACTAATCAATCAATCAATACATTTCGATATGCCTTTCAGACTCGGACATTGTCTCTCTGATCCTCGTCGTCTGTATGTTCATTTTCTGCAATTTTACCGCACTTCTCGTCAATTTTTTGGAGTTGACTTTCGCTGAACAGCTTAAACACGTTGGTGTTTCTGTTCCACCTTTATTTATTTAGTTTATTTTGGCTCAATTTATTTAGGTGATTGTTTATTTGGTCGATCTAAGCAACCTTTTGGTCGTGATCAATTGCACCGCCAACTTTTTTGTCTATTTAATTTTCGGCAACAGTTTTCGATGTACGTTTAGGGAAATTTGCTTTGGAAAAGCATCGCCGGGCGTTGGCATTGGCGGAGAAATGTCCAACGGCGGGGCGCGTGCCAATTTATTGGTGTTAGTTGAAAGTGAGAAGAGCATTAACATCGATGGCACGGCTAATAACGGCACGACAGCGGCGACAGTGAAGCGGGCCATTGTGAAGCAGATCAGTGGCACTGAACTGTAAGCGGCAAATGAAGCTAAAAATACAAACGGGCAACTATTTGTCGAACAATTTGTACATATATATTACTAGGGCTGCCAAAAATATGTAAATACATATTTTTTTCCTGGATTCTACGTAGTCTAATTAGTAAGAAAAACAACTTTTTTTTGTTATATGCTTAT